>BDUI01011405.1:38495-53083 GCA_002335545.1 Apodemus speciosus
ATATTGAGGAAAAAGAAGAATAGAGACTTTCTGTTATTGAGCAAAATGTATAACTTTTTTTATTGGTGAAACAGTCTTATACCTTTGAATTCAAACTAGAGAAACTTTTGCAGAACTAGATTTACATGGCTCCATCTATTACCCTGAACAGAAGGGATGGTTAAGAATTGTTCCTTGCCATTGATTTGTGGCATGCAAAGTGGGAAAAGGGAATTATGAAAAGACACAAACATAACAACCCAGAGACAGATACTAAGCTATGTAACATAATGTATTCAAAATAGAAAAACTAAAAACAGGTATAAGATAACCGTGGAACCAAATTTATATAATTTATATATCAACTGCGTATTTATATTTAGCTATTAAAATAACTTAAGACAGAGAATTCCAATTAATTCTCTGTTCATCTTCCAGTTTAATTTATCTCAGGCTATATATCTCAAAGGTGTTCAAGAACAGGCATTCAGCTTTGTTAGTGTGTGATCGAGTTAGTACATGATCATTATTAGGGAATTTTTTTAATTAACAAAACACCTTAAGTTGTTTAGTCTCTTAAAGAACAAAAATTTTATTTCAGCTCAAAGATGGGTTTAAAAATGAGGAGCCCATGTAGTCACCATGGACTGCTTGCCTCTGAATAATTCAACAACCAGGTCATCAACTTAGAAGACACCAGGAGTAACCTTCTGGACTCTCTCCATTTTAAAAAATAAAGACAACAATATTATAGCTCAAAGGCCCTTCCAGGATGGCCTTATACAATCAAATCACCTTCCCCAAACTTTACTTTTAAAAACTGTAGTTTATTCTCTTAATACCTAAAAATTTAGAAAAATTTCAAAACACAAACTTTCATGTACACACGAAACTATTACTATCCTTTTAGCCATAATCATTCCRTGTGTTAGTTAGTTAATAGAAACCCAAATAATATGTTTTCTGTCTACCAGTCTTAGGCTGGGCTGGCCAGAAAGTCCTTACTTAGACTAAGATGTGTCAGACTCTTACACTATCATAATAAGCTTGGCAAGTTTTATTAATATTTATACCATACATAATAAGAAAAAATTTTGAACCAGTGACTGGATATTTTTGCAATGTCTAGCATTAAATAACCCTGCTTGTATTAACATGTTAATTTTAATAAAATGTCCTCCATATTGAATGGGTGACTTATAAATTGCAGTGTCTCAGAACAATAAAATGTTTAATGTAGAATTACATTCTGTGCATTTTCTCTTTCAGCAGCCGGTTGGGGGGTCTATAGGCCATCAACTGAACAGTTTTGTTTTTATTTATTTACTTAATGGTAGCTAACTGTAGACATTTATTCACACATCTGATCAGCTACAGAACAGCAAGCAGCCACCAATCTCAAATTAATCCTTGGTTATAGCTAGCAATATGATTTTCTTCATATGATATTTCAGAGTGAGATAAACCTAATTAGAGCAAAATTTCAGGTCAGAATCTGGGTTTCTAGTCCTGACATAACAACCAGTCTTGACTTTTACACAATAAGCAAACCTGAGATGCATTTCAGAAATAGCCAAATCATAGATGACCTCAGAAKATCATTTTAATGAGTTGACTTTCCTGCCTGTAACCACACCACACATTTGCTGCCCTCTGAAGCTTCCTGTGTAGGATGAGAGTCGGTGAGACCCAAGGAACACTTAAAAGCCATAGCAGACAGTGGAAAGTAAAAGTGCTATTTAGTCTTATCAAAAGAAAGTCACAACAGCTTGCCTTCAAAGGAGTTGCAAAAGACATCATTGTTTAAGATGTCCCTCATGGAGATGGCCCAAAGAACTAGGGTAGAGGAGTGGTGTGAGAAGAGATGCCCAGCCCCTCCCACTCCTTTCAATAGGCAAGAGCTGATCCTGAAGTTATTAGAACTGGAGAGGTAGCCCTGATCCTCACCATCTGCAGCAATTGGGACAGGGGGCCATGCACCACACCCGGGTAGCAGAGAAATTCTGGCCCTAGTGGCAAAGGTGTGGGATATGCTGGCTTGAGAGCAGGAGAGCTGCTGTGCTCCTTGGGGGCTGTTGCATCAGGCAGGCTGGCCAGGCAGTGCGGGAGAGCTCCCCCTGGTGGTGTTCAACGGGAGATCAGGTGGACTGTCCAATTCAGCTACTTCCCAGGCCCAGACTGGGACTGCGGACTTTGAGTTGACCCACCCAGACATCTTCCCCACCTATGATCTGTTGGAGTGTGTGAAATCCAATGTGGCAGGAGCTCCATGACACAAATCAGATTCATGATATCTGAGATGAGTAACAGTATAACAGGAGCCTGAGGCTTCAAAACAGACCAATGACTTATTGTGATGGACATTTTCAAGTAAGGATATGCATTCAATGGCTGGAGAGATGGTTTAGTGGTTTAGATTAATGACTGTGCTTTCACAGAACTCTAGTTCAAATCCCAGCACCCACATGGCATCTCACAATTGTCTGTCACTCCAAGAGCTGACAATCTCACATAGACATTCATTCAGGCAAAAAAAAAAAAAAAAAAAAAAATGCTTATAAAATGAAATAAATAAATAAATAAATAAATAAATAAATAAATAAAACAAAACTAGCAAAAAGAATAGATTAAGTGGTATACTCTGTGACACAATACAGCTTCCACAACAAGATTTTTTTTTTATTCTTTTTTATTTTCTTTTGGAAGGCAAGGGAAAGCTTTGCGCAATGGCAGTATCGTAGCCAATGAGGTTTATCCGAGGCGCGATTATTGCTAATTGAAGGCAAGGGAAGGTTGTAAGGACAGAGGTCAGGGATATGAAGGAAATCAGGGTACAATATATGAAATTAATAGTAATCAATAAAATGTTAATAACAGAAAGATACCTTTCATGGAGGATACTCAGCCAAAGGCAAACACTTAGGAAACGGAAAAAAAAATTAAAATAAAATGAAACATAACAACAGCAAAATCTTTAAGCAGATACTGAGATTTACAAAGACTTTGTTTACTAACACAGTATTTTGATTTGTTTCATTGTTATTTATGATAAAAAACACCTGTATTAGGAATCAGGAACAGTATACTTTGTCTCTTTTTTGTTTCTCCCGGAACCTTCATGTCAAACCCTCAAGGAAATTCAGATAATGTAGATTAACAATGAAAATGATGACTCCATCAGTACACATATCATGCGTAAGCAGTTCTTAAAGCCATGTCCATCATAACTTTGGATTTGACTTTCCGAAGAATTTGCTAGACATTCATTTAAGTTTGTCTCTGCTTATGATTTCTGGTCAGGGTGTATGCTACTTGATATAATCGCTTATATTTCCATCCATTAATCTGCAAAGTGCATGATGTATATTCTTTTTTTGTTTGAAAATATAACACATCTTAATATGTAAAATATTTTTTCATGTTTTAAATTTTATTTATTATTTATTATTACTTAACAAGAAGGAAGGCACAAGCAAGGATGCTTTAATCTCACTTAGAAGGAGGAATAAAATAGTCATAAGAGACATATAGTTGAGGAGAACTGAGTGGGAAATGGGGTGGGGAGGGAATGGAGGGGTTTAAGATCAGATATGGGGATGGACAGGAGGGATGGCCAGAAGGCCATGAGAATGAATGGAAATCTGCAAATGACAGGGGTGAGGAGGGAGAGAGTCATCTCCAGGAAGAGACAGAAACCTGGGTTAAGGGAGGCACCCAAGAATAAATGGGGGTGTTCTTAGCTGTAACTCACAGCACTGGGGATAGGGAACCTGAAGAGACCACCTCCTGAAGCCAGGAAAGAGCTCCATTGGAGTGATCCGAACTCCAATCCACACATAAGGCTTTCGATTCAAAGTTTATTCTGTCTGCAATAAATGCAGAGTCATGTTCCCCTCCCCCTCCACTTTCCATCACAGGTTCGTCCCTCCATCCCTCCTTGTGGTTGCTTTCTTCTCCCTCCCAAATGGACTGAGGAGTCCTCACTTGGGTCCTTTGGCTTGTTGAACACTTTGAGTTCTGAGTACTATACCTTGGGTATTTTTTACTTTTTCTTTTTTCTTTTCTCTCTCTTTCTTTCTTTCTTTCTTTCTTTCTTTCTTCCTTCCTTCCTTCCTTCCTTCCTTCCTTTCTTTCTTTCTTTTTCTTTTGGCTAATATTTAGCATACATTAGCTGATATGAGGCCCCCAACATATGTACAACTGATGGATGTAATTTCAGTCAGAGAAGTTCAAACTAACCCTAAAGTGACTGGAGATCCCAGGGAGTATAGCAGTATGGTGGGGAGGCAGGGTTGTAGGGAAATCCACGTGGAAACAGAGAGATGGGGAGGAGATATGGAATGTGGAACTGGGAGAGGAATAAAATCTGAAGAGTAAAAAAAAAAGACGCAGAATAAATTAAAAAAGAAAATGGAAAGACAGAAAGAAAGAAAGAAAGAAAGAAAGAAAGAAAGAAAGAAAGAAAGAAAGAAAGAAAGAAAAGGAAGGATGGAAAGAAGGTAGGTAGGAAGGAAGGAAGGAAGGAAGGAAGGAAGGAAGGAAGAAATGTAGGGACAGCTGATGGAGCAGAAACTGAGGGAATGGACAAGCCTATAACTGGTCCAACCTGAGACCCATCCCATGGGCAAGAAACAATCCCTGACACTATTAACAATACTCTGTTATGCTTGCAGACAGAAGTATAGCTTGGCTGTCCACTGAGAGGCTTCCCCTGACAGCTGACCCTGACAGATTCAGAGACCCACAGCCAAACCATTGGAGCTTGGACATTCTTTTTTTTTTTTTTTAGCTTCCTCTATCTTTTTTTAAAAATTTATTTTCTATATTCTTTTTTTCTATATTCTTTGTTTATATTCCAAAGGCTTTCCCCTTTCCCAGTTCCCCCCTCACCATATGTCCCATAAGTCCTCTTCCCTCCNATTCCAAAGGCTTTCCCCTTTCCCAGTTCCCCCCTCACCATATGTCCCATAAGTCCTCTTCCCTCCACCCATTCCCCAATCACCCCACCCCCACTTCTCTGTTCTGATACTCCCCTACAATGCTGGATCAAGCCTTTCCAAGACCAGGGCCCTCTCCTTCCTTCTTCTTGGGAATCATTTGATATGCTAATTGTGTCCTGAGTATTCAGAGCTTCTGGGTTAATTAATATCCACTTATCAGTGACTGCATTCCATGAGTGTTCTTTTGTGAATGAGTTACCTCACTTAGGATGATATTTTCCAGTTCTAAACATCTGCCTAAAAATTTCATGAATTCATTGTTTTTAATTGCTGAGTAGTATTCCATTGTGTAAATATACCACACTTTCTCTATCCATTTCTCCATTGAGAGACATCTGGGTTCTTTCCAGCTTCTGGCTATTATAAATAAGGCTGCTATGAACATAGTGGAGCATGTGTCCTTATTGCTTGCCAGGGAATCCTCTGGATGTATGCCCAGGAGTGGTATAGCAGGGTCCTCCGGAAGTGTCATATCCAGTTTTCTGAGGAATCCCCAGACTGATTTCCAGAATGGTTGTACCAGCTTGCAGTCCCACCAGCAGTGTAGGAGTGTTCCTCTTTCTCCACATCCTCGCCAACACCTGCTGTTTCCTGAGTGTTTAATCTTAGCCATTCTGACTGATGTGAGGCGAAATCTCAGGGTTGTTTTGATTTGCATTTTCCTAATGATTAATGATGTTGAACATTTCTTAAGGTGCTTCTCAGTCATTCAAAATTCTTCAGGTGAAAATTCTTTGTTTAGCTCTGAGCTTGGGCCCTCTTATGGAAGGAAGGATTGCAGCCTATAAGGGAATAGGAACTCCATGGGAAGACCAAAAGACAAAATCAAGTAATGTGGACACTTGGAACTCTCAGAGACTGAGAAGCAAAGAACATGCATGGGCTGGACCTAGACCTCCTTGCACAACTGGAATGGAGTAGGGGGGAGGCTCTCCCCAAAGCTGTTGCCTCTACTGTATGTGTGATACATTCTTCTAGCTGGTCTGCCTTGTCTAGTGTCAGTGGGAGAGGATGTGCCTATCCTTGCAGAGTCTCTGCTTTTAATGAGAGGTGGAGAAACTGCAGATGTAGAAGTTCACACTGTTGACACTGGATTTATTTATTAGGCTTATTCAGGGGACAGGTTTGGATATCATCCACTGCATTCTGGGTCAATGATCTCTTGTAAATCTATGAACTCAATTATAGCCAGAATTAACATTTTATACATTAAATTTAGTAAGTTACACTTGGTTGAACAGAATAACTGAATTAAAATATGATTTATAATTAAATCCTTATCAATCACTCCAAGAGAGCCAATGATCTGTGTATTTGGTCCTCTGTTTTCATTTAAAATTGTGCAGCTCCTTGTCAGGTAATAAGAGTAATCAGTTTCAGGCAATAGACAATGGATTTTTGCACTACAGTCACATTTGTAATTGATCAGCAACAGCACAACAATTCATCATTCCTGAGATGTGTACTATATCAGAAAGGTTAACCCACACAGGAAAGCAGTGAGCCTAAGCCTGAAACATTTACAAATGTTTCATAGGTGCTCTTAAGGGTGAGTCAAACATTTCACCTGTTAAAAATATGTGAACCAAGGTAAATTAAGTTTCCTTTATCATATAATTCAGAGTCATACAATTAAATTTGGATAAAAACAGATGCAGTTTCATTTCTACTCTTATGAGAAATACTTGAAAGTGAAAGCACTCATGGAGCAGAAAATACATCACTGTAGTCTGTGATGCTGAAGGTTTCCTTATTTATACTGTATTTTTGGTTATTAAGATACTTTTCTATCATATTTGATTATGTACTATTTATATGTTATAAAGTCACATAATATAAATGTAAACAACCAGCCAAAGAACATACATGGGCTGAACTTAGGCCTCCCTGCACATATGTGGCAGATGTGCAGGTTGGTCTTCATGTGGGTCTGGGATAACTAGAATGAGGGCTATCCCAAAATTATTGCCTGTATATGGGATATGTTCTTTTACCTGGGCTGCGTGTCTGGTCTTGGTTCACCTAGCTTTGCAGAGACTTGAAGTGCCTGGGTTTGGGGATACCTAGAGTGGTCCCACCTACTCAGAGGAAAAGGATATATGGAATGGGGAGAGTATTGTGGGAGGGAGTGACTGGGAGGGGGGTGAATCAGCAGAATGTAAAGTGAATAAGTAAAATAAGTTAGTTTTGAAAAGTGTTTGGGTCTAAGTCAGAGCAATTTTTGAATGTGTGAGGCCTGTGGGTGGCAGGCTGGCCACGTCCATAAGACTGAATATTCCTTCCATTTGCCTAAAAATTTCATGAATTCATTGTTTTTAACTAGAAAGTGTCATCCTGAGCGAGGTAACCCAATCACAAATGAACACACATGGTATGCACTCATTAATAAGCAGACGTTAGCCCAAAAGCTCAAAATAAACAAGTTACAATTCACCCAGCAGAGGAAGTTCAAGAAGAAGGAGGACTTAAGTGAGGGTGCTTCGGTTCCTCTGAGAAAGGGAACAACATACTCACAGGAGCAATAAGGGAGACAAAGTGTGGAGCAGAGACTGAAGTAAAGGCCACCCAGAGAAATTCATCCTGTAAATTCATCCTGCCCTACCTGGAAATTCATCCTATAAACAGTCACCAAACCCYGACACTACTATGGGTGACAAGAAGTGTATACCAAAAGGAGCATGCCATGGTTGTCTACAGAAGGGCCCTGTCAGAGCCTTACAAGTACAGAGGCAGATGTTAGCAGCCAGCCATTGGAGAAGCTAGAGGATGGTCTGAAGGAGCTGAAGGGGTTTACAGCTCCATGGAAAGAACAATGATTTCAGCCACCCAGATGCCCTAAGACTCCCAGGGACTAAACCATAAGCCAAGGGGGGGGGGCGCTACACATGGTTCCAGCCAAAAATGTGGCAGAGGGATGCATTGTTGGGCATCAGTGGGAGGAGTAGTCCTTGGTCCTTGGTCTGGTGAAGGCTCAATAGATGCCCCAACAAAGAGAAATCAAGGCGGGGGGGGGGKGAGTTGGGTGGAGAGGCATATACATGGAGGCAGGGRGTGGGAGGAGGGGTTGAGGGTCTTTGGGGAGGGGGGAAATCGGGAAAGGTTTTACCATTGGCAATGTAAATGAAGATGATATTCAATTTAAAAAAAAGGAAAAAAAAGAATAAATATTCCTGGTTTTTGCTTTAAGTTTGGCTGATTTTCTTGTCATCTTAGGATTTCATTACTTTCCTATAAAGTAATATGGGTAGTAGTATCCTTATCTCAAGAAGTCATGAAGAATATAAAAATAACAAGTGCAATTAACATTCAATGAGACAAGAAAAATAATTTTCCTACCGCAAGTTTCACTCAGTGGTATAATTAAATAGTTATCCTTCAGCAAGCTTTTCACAATCACAACATAATAAATTTATTTATTTCAATCTAAAGCTTATACTCCACAGTGATTTACAGATGAAATCACTGACAACCATGCTTCCTATAATAATATTTTAATGAAATCATACTGCATGTCACAAAAGAATTAATGAGCCAAAACTTAGCTCAAAATTACTCAAAAACACAGTTTGGAACTATTTTACTTAGTTTCATTATTTTATATTCACTAATAAGGATCTCTATCTTAAAATACCATTATTCTTTTAATGTAATTTATGACCAATTTATACACATGAAAAATGTATAACTTTGCATTTTATGTGTTTATTTAATACAGTATAAATGTTTTATATTGCCAAAGTTAGACGGTGAGACAATCTGGAATGTTGTTTTTTTTTTTATATTTCGATAAAACATTTATTAAAGCATTATCAAGAATAAATTATTAAATATAATCGATATCTCATCCTTAATGATTTTATCTAGTTCTACAATCCAAATATGGGTGCTCAAAGTACTTTACAGCTTTAATTGAAACGAATTAAATAATTATATCTTTAAGTATGATTTATGTCCACACTGTGAAAAGGAAGAAATATATTGATATCAATTACTATTTTCAATTTAAAGAAGCTCCAAATCTAAATGAACGAATTTACATCAAATTGTAGACAGCACGAAGCAGCACAACCCTATTCTGATATTTGCTGTAATAAAACAATTCAGCAACAAGTTTCCTCCTTACAAATCTGACAGTAAGAATTCCAGTATTCTAAATTGAAATTGAATGTAATAGTTTACAGAAAATTAGAGGTCAGCTTCCATTTAACAGCATAAAGCCAAGCGGGCTAACCTAATAAAATATTGGGGAAGATTATTATCTAAGTGGGAGTTTGGCTTCATATAACTTATACCTATAAAATGTCATTCATATAAAATTGACTCAAGATTTATAGTATTGGATTAATATTTCAATGTCAGTAAAAAAAATATAGGCCATGTATCTTGGACCCAGAGGCTGACCAGTAGCAGCCATGCTATCCTGTTGAGCAGAAAACTTGCCTCTGGCCAGTCTGAAACCACATAGTAATTGGCAAATACAGTAAATATCCTTTTACTTACACAAAAATGATTTAGAAATATAAACTACAATAAACTGAGCTTTATTTGACTGTTTTGAAACAAGCATTTGTTTTCTTATGTCATTAAAACCATAATCTAAAAATGAAAAAAAAAAATAGAAATCTTGAATGTATTTTAAAATTTGTAATTTTGGGGACAAGTCAAATCTGACAGTCCTGTGCAATACATTAATAAAGTATGACTACCTAACATAACAGTATTTTGAGAATTATATCAGTTAGCCACAAAGTGCTCAAACTATGTATTTCTGTTGGTTGAAATTAACTACCTGAAGCAGACTAGTGCAGTAAATTTACAGCATCATTGGTCTTTAATTTGGAATATGGGATATTATTGTTCAGTTCACTTGTATCAGTAAACCAAAAACAGAGTAATAACAAGCTGTGGGCTCATCAGAACAAATGCATTGAATAAATGAGGTGGGCATGTGTACTCACTAGGAAGTTACTGAGATTGCGGGTGGATGTATCTAATTGCAGGGAATTAATCATTGTGAAATATCCTATTATTCTACACATCAAATCAGTAACATGCATTTTGTTACCTTTCCTTTCTAAAGTTAGTCTGTAGAATCCTAGCAGAAAGCAAAGTGTGCTTTTAATCCAGCATTTATCTCTTTCTGTAGGATTCTAATTTCCTAGCTGGCTTTACATCTTGTGAACCTGCAAAGCATCGCTATGTTAACATTTCAAGCATCTAGCTACATAGCACATGAAATGAATGCTCAAAGCATCCTGAATCAACAGGATTATACAAGACAAAAAAGACACGAGGAAAACACCCTTTCTTTTCAGTTCTGAAAACAATAATGAATGTTTAATATGCCTTCAAATTTGGTACCTGAATTTGACAGAAAAATATACTGCATACCAGTCATTTCCTTCCAGTTCTATTGATGGTAATGATGTGAGACTGACGAGGCTTCATCCTTGAGAGGATACAGAGACAATGTGATGTTTTGCATGTCACTTATTCTTAAGTATACCTTGTCTCAAAGGCTGCTTGTGAGAATAACTTCCATGATGCAAATCAGCAGAAGAATTCAAGCAAATCATGATGCCTGAGAAAATCTGCTATCCTACTCTAATTACCAAAGCTAGAAGTTATAAAGCGTCTATTTGCTTTCTCATTGCTCATTTCTCATCTGTGAGGAAAGGCATCATTTTTAAAGGGCACGAAAGACCAGAGAAAATATATTTTGCAGTTGACATGAGACATTTAATACAATAGAAATGTCTAATTGGTGTCATGCAAGGTCAGGTGGCTTTGTCCCCCACCTAGGGACTCATAGGAAATGAAAGGTCAACATGTGATATCTTCAAACCTCCTAAGGAAAATTGTACTTTTCAAAAACACAAAGGGACAACAAAGACTTACTATTAAAATAAGCGATCAAAATATCATTTAATAAATTTGTCATTGTGTGAACCATCTCTAGTTTATTATTTTGTAAGAAAATGTCAGTTTACTAGGCGACTGACAGGGAGATAAAATGTGTGCTTGTAGGTTTATATGTGACTGTGTCAAATGTAAAATTATTTGCTACTAAAGTAATTTCAATTCATTTTGAACATAATTTTCATAAAAATCAACTGTAACCTATATACTGTCAAATGTCAGCGAAATAAAATGAATTACATGTTTTGAGTGAAAGGGGATGCTGGTCAGGTAAACCTTTCCTGTTTTGTATTGCTATTAATCCATTGTCTCTGTAGTTCTGGAAGCCTATAGATTTTCTTGTCACTCTATTCTGAAAATGTTCTTGCTAAAGCACTCTGAATGGCATCTAACATTCCAGGAGGGGTAGTAGTCTCAAAACTGTGTGTGTGTGTGTGTGTGTGTGTGTGTGTACATATATATATATATATATATACATATATACACATATATATATATGACTCTCATAAGGTGTCATATGTCAATGGTCTACAAACTCAAAAAGTAGGCAGATACAATTGTGAGGCTAACCTGAGCTACATAGAAAGAACTTGTAATGCAAACACACACACAAACACACACACACACAGAGACACACTTCTCTTAGATATATAAAAAGTACAAATGGGTTGGTCTCAAGCAGTTTATTTTATTCATATATGTTAACTGAATGTATCTCATGAACACATGGTATCAATACATATTAATACCTAGTGAATCTTCAGTCTATACTCATATGCTAAAACTAAAACTGAGCATTTATACATGAAATACTAACCTATTAAATCATTTTAATTTTCAATATGAAATAAATATGTGGCATGGAAGGTAACTGAATTTTTTAACATAAAATAATTAGATTTGGTAACATACATGTTTGGTTTTAGGAAGTTTTCCAAATAAATTGCCTAAGGAAATAAAAGTAGAACACAGTGTCTTGAGTTTAAAAAAAAAAAGTCCTAAGTCCAGTCTTCAAAATGCATATGATGTGATCAAAACAAAACAAAGCAAAATGAAAACAAATTTACAAAGGCAAATAAATGAGGACAAGATACAAGTGTTTGGTATTTAAAATAAAACTAAATACTGAATATATCTGAAAGGCATGAAATTCAGATTTGTGTAAAAATGCTAGAGTGTGGTAAAATATTATCAAAAGAAAGAACATAAGAAGTCTGTTAAACAGAACATAGGTTTTGAGCAAAGCAAAACAAAACCAAACCCATTAGATGGGAGCAGAGGTCAGTGTGAAGATAGAAACTGAGAAAGCTCAAGTCGGCAAATATAGACCTTCCATAAGATGCTCAACTGAGAAGAATACCATAAAGTGCGTGGTTTCAGAAGGCAATCGAAGTCTGTATAGTAGACAAGTCCTAGGAGGCCATGTCCTGCAGTCAACCTTTCTTACAATCTCCTTTTGCCCTCAGTTCCTGTGCTTGATTCCAGTCAATAAAACATGACAAAGATGAATGGATTTCATAAGCCTCCAGACTCAGCTGACAAAGGGAAAGAATGCTTTCTCTAGCTTTGAAGAAGTAGATTTCTTCTCTGTTACCCAGACTGAATGCTCCCATGTGGAGGGGAATGAAGAGGGCTTTGGGAGCCAAGGGCAACCTCAGTCAATACAAGAAAAAAAACACTGTCCCCGGTTCTACAATTCTAAGAAACTAAAGTTTGCCAGAACCATTATAGCTTGGATGAGGATGACAAACTTCTACCATGATCAAGATACTTGCAGGATTCCTGAGTGCATGCATTAACACTGTATCCATGCTTGATCATGAACATGTTGACATAATAAATGATTCGTGATCAAATTTCGATATCATATCACAAAATTTCTGTCTGATGAATCATCTTTTGCAGTCTTACCTTAGAGGTGACAGGAACAAGTGAGTACAAACAGACAAATAATGGACCTCAGTGGCTGTCCAAATGACTGTCCTAACCCTGATGATAATGCTGTGAACACTGTGTAAATTTTATTTCAGTGTTCATTATTAATCACGTCCAGTATAGTTTACATTTATCTCTCTGGGGTACTAAAAGATTGTTAAATGAAAGCAAAAGTCTGAAGCAAAGGAAATGCTCCTTTAATTGCCTTAAAGGACTATGGTGAATCTAAATTGTAAAACAGTGGCTTTATAACTGGTGACCATAATGTCTATGAAGAAATAGATTGCTGGAGAATATAATCCTTAAGAAGGAGTAGGATAAATTGTTGGGGGAGCATGAAAATCTACCTATGTAAACCTGTCTGACTTTAGATCATCTTGAAATTTTAAATACACATTTATCTGTACATAATTAAAATAATTCACAAATTTCCAGTAAGTCACCTGCTCTCAGAAAACAAGAAAAACCAGTATCATAATCTTCTCGGGAATTTATTTTAAATTACAAATAAAGAGCAGAAAACTGGATTGAATATATATATATATATATATATATATATATATATATATACACATATAAATCTTTCTTCACAGTCACTAATGTCATCATCAGCTTTTCAACTTCTGTTTTCCAATTTAGACTCAACACATTCCTTTAGAGTACTATATGAGTATATATATATATATATATATATATATATATATATATATATATATATATATCTTCTTTTAAAAAGTTTCTTTATTTTAATGGACATGCACGTGTGCCTGGTTTCCATAGATGAAAGTGTTAGATCTTCTGGAACTAGAATTTGTGCTTCACCATTTGGTTACTGGGAACCTAACCCAATCCTCCGCAAGAACAGCAATGCTAATAACCACTGAGTCCTCTTTCTAGCATCTACTAATGCTTTTTCATACGTTTTCATTGAAACCTTACTATGTTAGAAATATATAAGCACTAATGTGCTCCAACATTATTCAAAATTTCTATTGAGATTTTGTATGTTTCATGTAAATCTACACCATTATCCCCTTCTTGCAAATTGTATCACTTTTTCCTCCAAATTTCTTTTTTTTTTTTTACAAAACAAAAAATCTTTTTATTAAACATTTTAGACAGCTTTATCAAAGTATAATTGGTGTGTAGTAAAATGCATGTTTAAAGTACACAATTGGTGTTTTCACACTTGTATACATCCTGGGAATTGGTCTTGCCATAATCAAGATAATGAATGTACTTAGTAGTTTCAGAAGTTTCTTTGTGTTCTGTCTTTAAAAGATGCTGAAATTTGCGTAAATTTACCACTTTACGCAAACAGTGCAGGAGCATTAAAGTAGACTCACAACACTGTAACTGTTACCACCACTGCTCACTCCTCCCCTTACACATAACTTTCTTGGTAGACGGTAACCCCCGAGGCACCCACCCCTCTAACACCCACAACTTAGCAATTACACTCATCACAMAAGGGAGCCAGGCCATACTGACTGATTTATCTTAACATATGAAAGAGTCACAGATACTGTCATGTTTCAGAATTTACCTCTTTTTTTTTTCAAAAAAAAGATATATGTTAGTTTTTAATTATGAGTATATGTGTGCATGCTCATGTGCACAGGAATGCAGGTGCCCCAGGAGACCAGAAGTTGTCAGATCCCCTGAAACTGGAGTCGTGAGTCCAGTGAACCTGGGGTCTGGGAATCAAATCTGGGTCCTTTGGAAGAATCCAGCAAGTGCTAACTGCTGAGCCAA
>BDUI01011406.1:20224-31824 GCA_002335545.1 Apodemus speciosus
TCCTCTCTCTTTCCTCTCACTCTCATTCCTGTCTGGGACACCACTGCACACTGTTCACCTAACAACTATGAATTGGGTGTCTCCTTACCACTTTTAAAATCAGATTCTCCATAGAAATTTTCTACCTGAATTCAAAGTCAACTTAGGACAGGGAGGGGCAGAAATAAAACTGTCATCTGTCCTGTTTCCTGTCTAAATCTTTTCTCTATGTATTTCAAATGCAAACATTTTAAGCAGAAGTGCACTTTATATTGTGAGACAGTTATAGTATTTTCCATCCCTTACTAGATAAGCATAGAAATCCCCCAGTTATTTCCCCTAAAAGTTTGGAAAATTGTTTTGAATGATTTCATAATAAACATATGATATATGTTTGAAGAGCTATATATTTCCCTTTGGGGAAAGCCTTCTAATTAAGGTTGCAATCTACCATGACTGGATAGCTCCTGTGAGCTCAGCACAAAATGGAAGACTCCTTTAACTAGCAGGGCTTTCACTCTCTGCCTTATCTGGGGATAGTAATCCCCAACCCTACCTGTGGAAGGTTGAGTAGTACTTGGCAGACCTACAAGTTCAACTTCCTATTTCCTAATAAGAAACTGCCCAGCAAATACCCGGGGATTCCTGGAATCCCTCTCCATACAAATGAGATGCTCATAGTACTTTAAATGCTAGCCAATTATTTCATCTACCATGAAAACATCTTCCTACTCTCCAAAGTTTCATATATAGTTTCATATATATTGGTCACCCTGAATGAAAGTGTATGCATACAAGCTAAGATCATATAACAGAGCAGTTTCATTCAAATCCTCCTGCCTACAGCTAGCATTCACTCTCAGCCAGACTGCAATTCTGCAGACCAAGGAAGCAGGACCACAGCAAGACCCCAACATGCCTAGAAACATGAGGCTACAGCTGGAGGAAGCACTTAGCTGTTACCTCATTTCCTCAAGTACAAATTACACAATATAGTCAGTTATTCAAATCTCATACCACATTCCATAATTATTACAATGATTATGCTTTTATGCACATTTTCAAAACAGATTTAAAAGGATGCCTACACATATCTATAAATGCCGGTACATATATAATTTTAAGAATTCATAAAAGATGAATAATATACTTTATTAGTATAAATATCCATGACTTCTAATTATTCTTTAAGTTGCTTGTTTTAATTATACCCTAATTTTCAATCAAGAATCTCTGAGGTAAGGGCAATTTAAAACTTTTGATCAAATCAAAACACTTCTAAACTGGTATTTTCCTTAGTGAATTCATAATACATGTTAGTTGACATTGTGTTAAAAACAATCAAACATTATCCATACGCAGTTAAGTAAAAAGCTTAATGAATGCAATATGATTAGACTATATTTGGATTTGATTTAACTTGGCATTTGAATTCAAATGCCTAGTTCAATCAAATGTACAACACATTTACACACTAAAAGTAGCAAGAAGTAAATTATTTGAAGAATAAGATTTAGGTATTTTGTTGATCTCATAATGTTTTTAATAGTGCAATATTAAATGGATAAGGTAAATTTTAGCTTCAATAAAATGTTGGAGCCTACAACTGCCATGATGTGGGGACATGACTACTATCATAAACCATTCAGATAACAAATTAGTAACATGTTATTGCAGAACATAACAAGCTTGAGTTATTTATTCACCACTTTAAAAAAATCTCTAGTATGTTGGTTAAAAAAAAGACAGTGTCTTCAACAAATGGTCCTGGTCTAACCAGATGTCTACATGTAAAATAATCCCAATAAATCCATATCTAGCACCCTGCATAAAACTAAAGTCCAAGTTGATCAAAGACCTCAACATAAAACCAGATACACTGAGCATACTAGAATAGAAAATGGGGAATAGCCTTAAACACATCAGCATAGGAGACAACTTCCTGAGCAGAACATCATTAGCACAGGTACTAAGATCAAAAATTAATAAATGGGATATTATGAAACAGATAAGCTTCTAAAAGACAAAAGACATTGTCAATATGACAAAATAGCAGCCTATAGAAGGGAAAAGTATTTTTCCAACTTCACATCCAATAGAGGGATAATATACAAAGTATATAAATAAAGAAAATTAAAAGAACCTAGATATCATGGAAACAAATAACCCAATTTAAAGGAAAGTTATACATCTAAATATAC
The DNA here is from genome assembly GCA_002335545.1 of Apodemus speciosus. Taxonomy (NCBI): domain Eukaryota; kingdom Metazoa; phylum Chordata; class Mammalia; order Rodentia; family Muridae; genus Apodemus; species Apodemus speciosus. The sequence continues at coordinate 22,405 of BDUI01011406.1, forward strand.
CTAACCATTGGACTAAAGTCGGGGACCCTTATGGTTGAATTTCGGGAAGGATTGAAGAAGCTGGAAGTAGGAAGACCAGTAGTCTCAATGTACCCAGACCCCAGTGAGCTCCCAGAGACTGTGCCACCAACCAGGAGTACACATGGGCTGGTCCAAGGCCCCCTGACACATATGTAGCAGAGGACTGCCTGGTCTGGCCTCAGTGGGAAAAGATGTGCTTAATATGTATTACTGAAATCAACTGGTTTGCTTCATACTAGCTGATGCTTTTCCATTATCCAATAAGTAAAAATTTCTAAGTCAGTAAAAATGTCTTTTTTAGCTTAGTATACATAACATCGACCAGACTATCTGTATAGAGAAAATATATGATGCACATTTTAATAGCTATAGATATGAATGACTTGCTGTCCCAATCATGACATGTAAATCTTTTTCATTCTCATGGTAATATTCAACATAACTTTCAATACCAAACTATTCCCAGTCAAGTAAAGATTGTCCTTTCCTTATTCCTGTAAAGGAAGATATATTACCTGGTCTTTTAATTGCTTCTAAATATCAGTTTTCCCCATTCATGGTCATCTTCTAACTAAAGACTAGCATGTCTAGAATAAAATCTGAGTTAAGCGTGGTTAAATTAAACTGAATACTGTTTCTTTAAATCCTATGATTCCATGCAATAAAGAAAAATTTACTAATGAGAGTAAATTACTTATGAATACAAATGGCCATAAAAAAGAAGGCATGAAAAGAATTGTAAAAGGTATATTAGAATAAGTACTTTTAAGAATGTAGACACCAGTAAAAACAACATCTTTGAACTACATGGACTAAAGAAGCCAATTAGACACTATGCATTTAATAAAAATCTTTTTTGAGGCTAGTTTTAAATAATGTAATCAAAGCAAAAGAAACTTTAGCCCATTTGCTTTCCCATGGGTCGAGAATATGTGTTTGAAGCAATTCCAAATACTTTAAGAGTTCTGAACCAGTTTTATTTTTGTGAAGAGAATAAAAGCACTATTTCCTATTCTACTCATGAATAAATTAGGCATTTAAATAAATGTAGGCTATCTTTAATTTCAAGTACCATGCTCCTTGTATTGCCCTGGGAACGATAACAAATATTATTTATCATCAGAAAAATATTTTAACACTCATAAATAAGTTAAATATACTACAAAGTAGATTCTACAGTATACAAATAATCAGCAGGAGAAAATGAATGTTGGGTATTGTGTTACTTCCCACATCTCTGAAATATACTCTGGTATAGTATTGGTAAAATTTTAGAAATGTATAGGAGATATGCGAAAAAGTACTAATAGACATATTAAAGTTTAATATTATTTACTGTTATAAAATCCAGTAGAATACATTTTATCAATAGCATTTAATTCTAAATAGTCCCCTGTTGTTTACCTTAAATATGGTCATTGTTTACTTTTAATGTTTCGAGCTAAGTAAAATAATTTTATGATTGCTGTCCTTCCCAAATATATCATTAAAGGAATAATGGCATTTGTCCTGATTTTTAGAGATCATTTTGTTCAGATTTATCCCTGCCCAAAAGTCTGTACTTTGCTATCAGCCTCAGACTGTAAACCGTATTTCTGACTTGCAGACTAACCTCCTGTTAGCTTGTAAATTTATAGAGGCATGAGGCAGAGGGACACAGCCAGACTGGAGGAAGAAAAATTAACTTACTCCCACTTGCTTCAAAAGACTTACTGATCGTACTTGCTTTCTGTGGATTACTGTGCCATTAGCAAACCTCCAGAGTTGGTTCCACTCTGCAGTGACTCCCCTTTTCATAAAAGTTGTTGATCCAGCTTGAGTTTCTTTTTTCAACTATTAAAGAAACAGCCCCACTGTGCCCCTGACATTGAAATATCATGGACTGACTGACAGAGGCTTGGTTGGCTATATTGGATCCTTCCTGTATTCAGAGACTAATTCCACAGAGAGTACCACCAACTTCTATAAATGTGAGCTCCAACTCTGTAGAGTATTTTCTCTTAGTTTTCCTACTTAGTATCAGTAGTTTCAATAGTTTTTCTTTTGTTTTCTGATCTAAAGGAATTGTAGCATATTTGTGCACCTGCCTCATCTCAAAAATATTTAATATTTGAAATATTTATTGAAATAAAATATTGATATTTTAAAACTATGTAAAATCCTTCACAATTGTTTCCTATACAACAAAACAAAGGAAGCAGCGGCCTAAACACATAGAAAAAAAAGACAATGTATATGCAGCTTTTAAGCATCTACTTCCTTCTCTGCTTCTAAGGTACACGGTGAGTTTTTTCTCACCTGCTGACTTTTCTGCAATATTTCCTAATAAAAACATCTTCCAGAAAATATGATTAGTAAATATGTCTTTGTAACAAGATGACTGACTGCTACCACTAGCACATAAATTAACTGAATCTTCAACAACATGAACCTATCATGCCTGTTTCAGTCACACGAATTAAATCACTAAGAGTAATATGAAAGCGCAAGACAGAACCATTTTCCATGGAAAGTTGTACTTATGTTTCACATGCCAGGTTTGAAATTTGATATCAAAAATCCATTTCAGCCAGTGAATGGGAATGGTAGAACTTATTTATCAAATGTATAATACACTACAAACTAAATTTTCGATTACAGCCATTTCTTATTTGTTAATTGTCTTTTCTTTGTGTATACTTAAAGTGCAGCTACTGATTCTGCCTGGCACCATGCTAATACTGTTTGTTTGTGTTGGGTTGGGTTGGGTTGGGTTGGGATTTTTTGTTTGTTTTATTTTATTTTGTTTTGCTATAGAATTTTATCTTAAAAGAATCATGATTCTATTGTTATTATACACTACTGGCCTATTACAAGTTAAATATGTTAGAAAATGGCTTCAATTGTATCTTAAGTTGAGGCTCCTAATTTTTTCCCCTTTTACAATATTTCTATTACTACTTATCTGTAGGTGCACTACAGAGGGACTTCAAATAAACTCAGCACACCTAATGAAAAGGAAAGAAGAGTACATTGGTTTTTCATATGCTAGACAAAGCAAATTTAAAAACTTAGAAGGTGCCATAAGTTTACTTGCTAGAGTCAAAGGAGTAAAGGCAGTAGAAGAGCCAAGCAAGGCAAGGCAAACCAGTTAATAGCTACTGATTAAGTTAGAAAAATAGGGTTTTACATTCCTGAATACATGGCAAAGTGTTATTTAAATTAAACATTACCATAAAGCAATGTCCAGAGCCATTCATTGCACTGTGATTATGAAAAAGATTCTCAACTGTGAATCCTGACCAATCCAGAAGCTTTTCTCTCCATATCAACTGACTCTGAATTACCAAGCTTTCTCTGTTTTAGTATTCTTCCTCCACTATAACTGTAAATCAGTGTTATTTCCCTGGGTTTTTGGAAAGAAAATATTGTTAAACACTAAGTTTATTGGACATTTTGCTAACTTCAATCTAGCCTTGAAACTGGTGGCTGTAGTTCTTTTCCCAGTACTTGATCTTTTTTCCTGCCAACACCTGTAGCAGCTTTCAAACCATTTTATTTCAGAGATTCACCAGCATCAGTAATACTGCTTTTATACCCAAGTTGGGGACACTGTGCAGGATGCTTCTTCTTTTCCTTGACAATTATGTGCAAGGAAAAGAAAGGTGCCATTTTCACCTCCACTCTCTTTCTTCTGCCAGCACCAGATTTGGCTATAGTCCAAGGAAAGCAAGATTTTTATGAAGCTTTAGGTATATAGATAGATGTTAGAACAAAATTGTTCCAGGCCCCACATCCCACTCTTCATATAAAACCTTTGCCCTTATCTTTGTCATATGTCATTACTCCTTGTGCCTGGTAAACTATCACTTGTGAAATTGGGACACTTGACACAAAGAGGACACAGCCCTTATCTGTTTTGTTCCAGGCTTGGATTCCAGCACTCAGTTTGGCCACTTCTGTGAACATGATCAAAATGTTCCTCCTAGACTCATGTGATTGAATACTTGGTCCCCAGCTGGTAATACTGTTCAGGAAGCTGGAGAACTTCAGGAGGTAGAACTTTGCTGAGAGAAGCAGGTCAGGATGGGACAGGTTTTGAGGAATATAGGCTAGTCTAACTTCCTGTTCTCTCTGCTTCCAGATCTCCAATTCAGAGTGATGAGCCAGCCACATTTGCATGTTACCATGCCTACGCTTTCATGATAGACTGTATGCACTTTGAGACTATAAAACAATATAAACTCTGTCTTTTATTGTTGTTGTTTTTTTTATACCAAAAGATAAAAAAACGAACGCATTCAAGTTTATTATCTTAATAATAACAGTGGTGATTACATTTCAAAGCATCATCAAAGGCTTTCAAAATCTAAAGCAAATCTTGAATTCAATGCCCATAGCCTATGGTTGTCTGTTTATTTTCTGATAATATAGTCCCTGGCACATAATATTTAATTAATGCTGAACAATTGTTTACCACTATCATCCCCAATCAGTGTTTTCATATCTCTTAGACTTTATGTTCAATGCCTGAGTGTCTTTCTCAGTCATTGCTCATCAGCCTCATTTCCCAGTGATTTTGGACACTCTTCCAACTAGCATTTATACTTTCTGTTTCCCGACCATTATTTTACTATTTACACATAGACTAAACCTGTGTGTAGGATCTTGAGAGTTAATAAGAGAAAATATTACACTCCATTTATCACAGGCACATGAAAAGACACATGGCTGTGTTATGCCAGGGGATTCTTGGGTACAGAATTTAGGAAGGGATACATTAAAGTGATTAAAGTGAACAGACTCTATTTTAAGAGATCAATATTATAAACACATTATTCATGATGCACAATTTCAATGGTAGTCCTAGAAAATTCCAGGCTGGCAATTTGTGTGATTAAGGAGAGATAATATCAAGGAGAAATATCTATTGACTCTTAAGTGGCACAAGAATAGACAATTTAACAATTTCTTAAACACATGATGAAGCAAATATGAATCTTAAAACCTATTGCATGTCATTTAAAAGTCCATCAAGAATTTTGAGAAATAAAATGATAGCTATCAATACTCCATTTATAGCTGCAGAATGTGACAGAAAATTGAGCTATTGTTACAAAGTCCTAAAACACAGGAAAATGTTGCAAGAATTTGAACCAGACCTCGTTGATATGGTACATTTCTCAAATATCTTCATCCCATACAACTATGAACGTATCTAATACACATGGCAAAGAGATTTTGTACATTTGTTACATTTACACTCTTGCCATTAAATATCCTATATTTTAACCACTGATACAAGCTATTTCTTGACCTGGGGCAAAGATGTATCCTTGGATAACTAAGAGAGAGAAGGGGAAGGAGTAGAAATAACATAAATAGACCCTCAAAATCATGAAAAATATATCATTTTATCATTCCAGGCTTAAAAATACAAAAATGTCTGAAATATTTAGTGAATATCTCAAAAAATGCATTGGAGGCATTTATTTCTGTTGTTTTGCAACTTTTTGAGATAGTGACAGTGTTTTCTCCACAGCAAGGACAAGTTCTATTAGCTGCCACTAAGATTCAGATCTCTTTGTAGATTTTTCAGTGCACATTAATTGTGTATATATGAATACCTCAATAACTGTGAAGGGCTACAAAGTTATACACTGAAGGTCAAGGCCACCATATCCTCTCTCTCTTTTGACTTGAAAAGTGGGGACATGGCCATTTGCACAATCATCTACTAAGTATTATTTTTTATAATAATGCTAATCTGTTGAGAGTCACATACCCAACAAAAGAAATACTTTCTAGTGCTTAAGATATGCTATTCTCATTAACTGAACAAACCAGAATGTATTAAATCACAGCAGTACAGGGGAAAGTATTGCATCATTGCAAGACAAATTAGAGATATCGAACCCCTGTGGTGTAACCTTTGATTTTGATTAAAGGTTTTAGGCTGCTTCTTATGGCTGCATGCAAAATATCGTACTAAAGAAGATGTAACATAAATTTATGATACTAAAACTCAATACTAGTAACTAAGACCTTTCAAATAAACTCACACAACCAACACTCATTCATTATTATTTTAATATTATGTCTCACAATTGACTATAACTATGAAGGAAATATATACATGGATTTTAAGAGGATTCAGGAGAAAAATCATAGTTATTCCGAAATTCATTCAAATCATAATAAGCAAAGCTACCAGATAGTTATTACAATTTATGTGAAAGTCAAAGTTATTAATTAAATATGAAAAAGCATTGTTTAATGAAACAAACAACATAGTGTGTTAAAATGTTCCTGTTACAGACTAAAACAAAAATCAATTACTAAAAGACTTTTTGAATACATCAGAAATTGAGAAAGCAAAAGTTGAAGGCTTAAAATATTCTAATATTTCTCATGGAACTTATTATCTACCTGTTAATTATATTTTTCTGGGGGAAATAATTTCACTTTAAACAATATATACAAACATAAAAGTAAGAATTTCTCCCCCACACACATACTCACACAAACACAAAGCACAGACTTTAAGAATATAATTATTCTCAGTAAAACTCAATTTTTTGTTGTGTATAACTTTGTAATCAAATAATGGAATTCAGAACAGAATAAATGTATAATAAACCTAATAATCACACAAAATAGGCTTTCTATGAACATACAGATATATACTATAGATTATTATATATTTATTCACATGTATAAAACTTTTATATGCAACATAAAAAGTCAAACCCAAATAGCATCTTTATTGNAGGTGCCAGTTTAAATGTTGAGTGTTATGATTTGGTAAAATGTATTTATTTACTCTGTTAAGAAAATCATAATGGACAGCCAGGTTTCAAAATTAATTCAGTCATTTCATGACAGACTGAGCATATGTATCAAGTGTTAACAGACCTTATTTTTATTATTTTCTTTGGTAGCATTATACCAAATATTACTTGTAAAACCTCATTATTCTTGACTCTATATTTAAAGCCATTATTTTACAGCCCAGGCCTAGGAGGTCAGCACAATCTGTATTTCTGTCCACAATGGTTATTGAAGCATGAACAACAAATTCAAAAGGGCAACTTAATGTAATGAGAAGAGTCAGTAACTCACGGGCCCCACAGATAATGCATAATGGTAACTCATGCTTTTGTTTGCCTCTTGGTGTTCCTGTGTTGTTGTTTTGCTAGAATCAAACCCAGGGCCTTGATCTTGCATAGCAAATTCTCTGTCACTGAACTAAATCCATAGCCCTATTGACAATTCTTCTTGGGAAGTTAGAAAAAAAGTTTTCTATCATAAGGAAGTAGAAGTTATAATAGAATCAGTGAATGAAAGTAATTAATTCATAAGAATGATGGAGTAACACCTAAAATGACAGAAGTACTACTGGATTCTATTCTGTTCAGTGATCCAATTATGAAGGAATTATACTCAGTGATTACAGTTTCCTAGCACAGCACCATAGCTTCCTTCATAGCTTATTCAAATGGTTAAACCCTTAGCTGACCTTCTTAATATCCCTTTGCAGCTGTAATAAGCTGAATTCATTTCTGTTTCTAGTTATTCAGATACAGATTACCCATAGTTTCCAGTAGTTCTCTCTTGAACATTCTCTCTCTCTGTCTTTCTGTCTCTGTCTTCCTCTCTCTGTCTCTCTGTCTCTCTGTCTCTCTGTCTCTCTCTCATTTTCTTTTCTTACAAAGCAAGAAGAGGTTAATATGTCTTATCTGTTTTTGACTGTGCATGTAAGCTTTATATGTAGAATGTGCACTGCCAGATGGAATGTGATATTTCTCATCAGTTATTTCCTCACCCTCTCCTCCCTGCCCCAAACCTGTGTGTGTGTGTGTATGTTGTGTTTGTGTGTGTATGTGTGTGTTTTACTTTTCATGCTTCTAGGGATTGATTTCAGAGCTTCTTATATCCTAGGAAAGTGTTATACTGCTGAGCTTCCTACCCAGTCCTTTTTGACTGTGGTACTGATGTTGAGGCCTGAGCCCAGGTCTAGGTCACTGTTATTATTTTAGAGCACCTTAGAAGCATGATTAAATTTGTTCTAGAAAAGTTGAGGTATAAAGTAAACTGGCAAAATAGAAACATAAGACATTCTCTTTCCTGAATCATCATTGTAATTACACTGAAACTTTCAATGATTTTAAAAGAACTCTATATATCCACAAGGAAAAGCATTAAGTCCACCAAAACTTAACTTGTTATGAAATAAATCCTCTAATTTTCTTATTGGAAAACATGTACCTATTGTTTCATTTCTGATTGTTCTGAATAAAGGCATTATATATTTACATTTTATTGGAAGATGTAATTTCCTTAGTTTGGTGAAGTATTAACCAAYCAAATGAACTGGCAAGTTTGAGCATGCTAACTTATGATAAAGTTCCTCTCCTTCAGGAAAAAAAAAACAATTATTGGGGAACCATTGCCACATCAATATAGGCCTCTGAACATGAAGTATTCAATCTACCTTTTAGTTTGATGCCAAGACTAACAGACCTATGACATGATGCAGAACTTTCAATTTCAGGTCATCAAATCCCTATGATCATTAAATTCATGTTTGTTGAAAGCAGGTAAGTTTAGGGAAAGGAGTATTACACACAGTGTTATCTTATTAAGAGCTGACCAATACAAACACCTAGATAAGTCTGTTGATGACTATATCCATCACTTGTTTTGTTAGGTCAGGTTGGTGAGTATGCATGTGTGGATACTTTATCAAACTAATAAATTACCTCCAGAAATGATAACAGTATCGTCAAACATCTCACATTGCTATAACAAAATATCATAGACCATGTAACTTTAAAAAAGAAAATTACTTTCCCAATGTTGAAGTCTTGGAGACTAAGATTAGGATGTTACCAATGATCAGGTTCAAGTGAAGGCTGTCTTCCTGTATTGCCACCTTAGTCTGTGTTTTCACAAAACAAGAGAACAGAGAAGCTACCTAAAGGTAGAGAGGAGAGAGACAGAGAAAATCCCTTCCATGACTCTGCATCTTCAAATGTCACATGACAATTTAGGATTTCAAAGTGTGAATTTTGAGTGGACATAAGCATTTAGCATGGAGCAGATTAATCACTAAAGAATAAAATTTATCTATTTATTTAATTATATACTGCACCCACCAAAAACAAAGACTATAACAAATCAATATTTCATAGATCTATTCAATTGTTAACTGAATTTTCCATAAGTATAAAAGAATTTGTTTTGTTTTCGATAATCCTCATCTGGAGTTTGGCACTTCAAGATTGGTAAATGTCATGGATGGGACTAGTGTCTCTGGTTTATGGATAACTTTAAAACATTTTGCGACAACTGCTGGACACACATTCACATTCTATTGAGACATGGTCACCAACAGTCAGAGAAAGAAAATCCTAGTTA
>BDUI01011406.1:31902-43761 GCA_002335545.1 Apodemus speciosus
CCCACTTCCCTGTTCTGGTATACCCCTGCACTGCTGCATTGGGCCTTTCCAGAACCTGGGTCCACTCTTTCCTTCTTGTCGGGCAGCATTTGATATGTGGATTGTGACTTTGGTGTTCCAAGATTCTAGGCAATGTAAATTCGCAAAAATATTTTTGTGATACATATACCATGGAATATTTGCATATCTATGTACTTTCCAAAGATGTTAATATCATTTCACCTAATAATGTGAATCTCTGGAGAGTGCCAAAATACCAAAAAGCAAGTTTTAAATTGGATTATTTAGAATAACCAAGAAAAAATTGTCTAATTGTAGAATATTAATTTAATTCTAGTACATATTCATGACAAGATGTTATATAGCCATAAAGAGTGAGCCAAAAATATCTGCAAGGCATTTATGTGATAAATACGGGGTAAATGATTGCTAATATAAGCTAAACAGACAATAAGAAAATAAAGAGAAATAGAAATTTAATAAGAAAAGGTGGCCTAATGAAATATGACAACTTGTCAAAAATGACTTCTTGGAATGTGGGAATAAGATTGGTGTTTTTATCTTTTTTCTATTTCTACACACCTTATTTTGAGTAATTAATAATTATAGCTGCTGTTATTATTAAAACCAAATTTTCCATATCAGACAAAATTTATCTAAAACAGATGAAACAATATATGTGTGACAGCCAAATGTAAAAATAGTTTAAAATGAAAGCATACAGAATGCTGTACGTGTTGGCCTAAGGAAGGACCTTTTTAAAGAATTATGACTTTTAATGCACTGGCAGCAGAAACAAAAATACATGTCAGATTACAGCACACTAGGAGAGCTCCACAAGGCAAATAACATAACAAATGAAATGAAAGACAGTATGTGAGTTGACAAAAAATATTTATATATCACTTCATAAGAGGCTAATAACTAGAATTAATAAGGAACCTAAATCATTTGATAGCCAAACTCAATCCATTTTGTCAAATTTACTTATTCACTTTATATCTCAATATCAGCACCCTACATTCTCCAAGTACCCCTCATGCAGAATATCCCCCATTCCATTCTCCCCTTCTTCTTTGGGAACAGGGAGCTTCCCACAGCTCTATTTCACACAGACATGTTCTGAAATTCTTTTCTCCAGCAAAGCCGAGAATCAGGCTTTATCTGAGTAAGGTATTCTTTACACTCCTGGTAACAATTCTAAATGTCTCTTCCTACTGCACTGCAGTGGACAATTTGACTAGTTTTAATAATGTCTCTCTCTGTGTGGCTCTCTCTCTCTCTCTCTCTCTCTCTCTCTCTCTCTCTCTCTCTCTCTCTCTCCCTCCCTCTGTATGTGTATGTGTGTTTAAATGTGTATGCATAATTCAAATTTCTTATATTCTCTTTTAAAGTTCTTCTTCTTTTCATATATCAGATATTTTCATATGAGGGAGGCATTTTATAATATTTTCATAAGAAATAAAGCTTTTTCGTTTGTGCCTCAGTCTCAGAAGCAAAGGGGAGGTGTAATGGGAGTGGGAAGAACTGTGCAATTGGGGCCAGGAGAGGAGCAGCATTTGGGATATAATAATAATAATAATAATAATAATAATAATAATAATAATAATAATAAATGAAAGCTTCACAGTATATTCAAGATATACATAAGAAAAATCACGAGTATGTGTGTGTGTGTGTATACACATCTTACTGGGGGACGGCATGAATTGCTACATGTGTACATGGGTATGGTAATTAGAGGTCAATTTTAGGTGGCATTTTTTACATTCCCTACACCTTACCTTTGAATGTCTTATTGAACCTTAAATTTACTGGTTTGGTTACACTTACTAAGTAGCAAATCTTGGGGATCTTCCTGTCTCTGCCTCCCTATAAGAATTCTGGGGCAGGTATGCACCCTTTACTTCTGACTTTTTTTATTTTTAACATGGTCATTAAGGATGAAGTTGAGTGCTAATATTTGTATGGCATGCACATTACTAAGTCATTTCTCAAGCCCTCTGATTTTTTAATATGTGCAAGGATGTGTGCACACTGTCTAGGCTGTTGTTAACTCTGTAGGCATCATTCATCTTCCCGCTTCATCTTCTCAAATGAATGAACGAGAATGTATCACTATTCTAAGTTCCAGTCATGCTTTTGGGTGTAAACTGTATGCAAACTTTGTTTTTGATTGCATACTTTTAGTTCCTGAGACTAATTCTCGGCTTTTGTGTGGCAAGATATTTGTTTTAAAATATTTACCACTATTTTATCCCAAAGTACAGTGTGACAAGGTATAATTTTGCCTCACTTCCTGTAATAAGAGGGGGAAAGTAGGTGTTCCATGCTTGCAATCACAAAGGAAGAGAGAGAATCTTAGCATGAAGATTTTCAAAGTCTGAAATCTTCACTTGGAACATCCTGTTTCCAATACAAAGTGAAGCACTTGTCCATCTCTGAGTCTAAATACTATCTTCAAGGAGGAGTGAAGAAGGTCCAATAAACAAACAGGAATGTCAGACAAATGCATGTTTCAGGGAAGGGAATGGTGAAAGAAACATTATGGCATCAATAACACTATTGTATCACTGACAACAAGAAGAACAGGTGAGTTTAGGGAAATGCAAATTCAGAAGCAAATGGATGAGCTTTCTTGGTGAAGACTATGAATGTAATAGGACTTCAATGGAGAATAATATATAAAAGAACAGATCTAGGTTCGCATATTGTGAACCTATGCAAAAACACATAAACTGACCATCCAGCATGCAGGGGCACAGGGCATAGTAACAAAATATCCCACATGCCTATGGTGAGCACTGTAGTACTCAGTTGGAGTTAGAGAACCAAATGACTATAAATAAGAGTGATGTGTGTGTGTGTGTGTGTGTGTGTGTGTGTGTGTGTGTGTGTGTGTGTGTGTGTATCCCCAAACAGAGATCTACCCTTTGGCTTGGAAACACAAAGTTTCAGTGGGATGAATTATGCATAAGATCAGATAGCCCACACCAATCTTCAAATACTGGTTTTATATCAGTCCTTAAAAAAAAATTGAAGGCAAAACCCCAGAGAAAACTGGGTCATATTATCCCTAAGTTGGCTGAGATGAATTATGTGGGATCTAGCAAAAGAGGGCTTAATATATAAATTAAGTTCAGATACACAGAAATGCAATTACTGAGACTCATTGCCACTGCATGCAGGAGCTTATCTGGGGATTTCCAAGAATCCCTGTGAAGAAAAATGCAATGCAAACCAGGAACAAGTTACAGGCATGAATTTGAGCATGGGACAAAAGCTTGTGACCCTGAGAGAAGGTGCAGTCTTATGTGAAGCAGACATTCAGAAGTTGCAATGGGTTTCTGACACAGTGGTGTACTGTGTGGACTGTTTTCAATGTCCTCGAAAGACCCATGGCTACTGACAGAAGTGGAAAGGGAGTGAACTCATTATAGGATTTTGGTGACTTGTCCTCAAGCTATGGGATTCTGAAAGGACTGAAAGCAGGAAGCCCAAGTTTGACAGCACCAGCTGCAGCTCTGTCTCCAGTGAGTCCATCATCTGGGAAAAGCTACTTGCTTAGTTTTTCCCAAATACTGTACCTGATTCTAGGTTTCCTCAACTCGGTATAAGAGAAAAGCAATTCAAGGATGCCTTTCCTTTGTATGATAAGAAGGAAAAATGTCCCTGGTACAGCTGTAGAATTAAAAAAAAAAAACATTTTTTTCATAAATTATGTACCCATAGTATAAGGGTCCTACAATCACTGAAGAATGATACTTCTGATTCAAATAGTATGCAAAGGCAAAGAGCATTTATTTAGCAGAATTTTCTGCAGGCAGGGATCTCCCCATTTGGGAATGGAGATCAAGGTATGTGCTTTGCAATGTCAATTTAAAGCCTGTTAGGGTAGAACTGGGTGACTTTTACTTTTATTTCCCTTGACTGGTTGGCTCCAAATGTACTCCAGGGGTATGAGTACATTTGTGATTGGTTGGGGCCTTTGAAGAAATTCTAGGGTGGCAAAACATCCTCATATTGGCTGTCTGCAGCTGTAGTTGACTGACCATAGATTCCTGGATTCAAATTCTCATTTCTCTGAAACAAGCAATTAGGCCTAGTCTCTCAAATTGCCATTTTGCAGCCTGTCATGGAGTCAGCATGGCTCTGCCTACCTCAGTCCTCGCAATACTAACAAATAATAAAGGAACATATGACTAAGAACTTCAATTTTCTTTTTCCCCCTGTTTTGGACGTAGGTAATTGCACATACTGGACAAGTTTTCTACCATTGGGCTAGCCTTTGATTTTATTTAATTTAGAGGGAAAAGTTACCTATCAGCTATATGTAATTTAATTATTTTAGTGAAAATTTGACATCTGGGGATGAGATGTTGGCTCAAAGGTAAAACATTTGCTGAACAAGCATGGAGACATGAATTTGGATGCCCGGGACCCATATAAATCTGGATATGTTTGTGTGTCTGTAATCTCAGGACTCCTATAATGAGATGTAGATGGGGACCTGACAATCCCCTGACACACTGGCAAGGTAGCCTACTATATGCATCCATGAACAATAAGAAGCAGTTTCACAAAGTAGGACATAAGGAACAACATCTGAGATTGCCCAATGATCTTCAAAGGCAGACAGACTCACACACATGAGTAAGTTCACAGGCACACGTATCACACACAAGTGAACATATTTGGATATGTGACAATTGAATCTTGTTAGTACAGGATATCAGATTTTTTTAAGAGTTAGAGTATAAAATGTCTCAACCTTTCTAGAACATTGAATGCATTCAGATATGGTTGAGAACTCTTGATTTCATAGATTATGTTCATTAAGTGTTGTGCAGTTTTTGTTCACTGTTAAAGAGTCTGCAAGGAAATTTTAAATGACTTAGATTCATGAATCATTTCTTTTCTTTAATGTTGACAAAGTACAGCATCAATCAAGGCAAGTAAGCAGTCTATTACTTTTACAACTTGAATTTTTAGACCAGTATTCATTGCTACTACATATATAGCAAGGTGACACTAAAAACAGAAAGATCAATTTATTTCTTACTCAAACAATATAGAAAATGAGTAAAAGAGATGTCTATCACATAAATTAAGACAAAGCAGCTATTAGATTCATTAGAATTGTTATCTACATTTTCAAACTATAGTTTGGGTCATTCAAGGTAATTTAAAAATTAATCTAAATGAACTTTAATTTTCATGCACTCTTTTTTCTACTTTAATAGTTTTCATGAGAATCAGAGATTACAGTATGGGCAAGATTTATGGCAGGTGTTGATGATCTGATAAAAGGCTGTCAGACCATGTGAGGAAATCATGCCTGCAACTCTAGCATTTACTGTCTTGGGCTCTCCAGTCAATGGCACCTCAGTTTCCTTATAGTTTAGAAGACAGATGTCACTCTACTGTTAGCATGCCAGCCTAGCATTCACCAAGTGCTGGGTTAAATTCCAAGTATTTGATAAAACTGGGTGTGGCACTCAGGTGTATAATTCCAGCACTTGGGAAGCAGGTGAGAAGATCAAAAACTTCAAGATCATTCCATACTAAACTGGAAGTTTGAAGCCAGCCTGGGACACATGAAATTTTTGTCTCAACAATTTTTTTTAACAATCAGGAAGATGGGATAAGAAAATGTGCAGGGAGTTTGTGTCTATAGATCACTGTCATACAGCTGTTAGTATTTTTACATTGGTAAGGCAATGACAATTGAGAGCTAAGCAGCTGTTATCTGATATGAGGCCGGTCTTGTATCAGGAATCCTGTCTTCCAGGAGTTAAGGCATACCTTTGGGAAAGCTGTCTGTGTAACATCCAAGGTCAGCCTACACAGGTGACATAGAATTAAAGGTCACGAAGCCTGATTCATCAGTGACTGAACCGAAAGGTTGAGCAGAGAAGTTCTTGATCACAGACAAATGCTCCAGCCATGTACAAGAGAACACACAGCCATGTGTAAATTGCATTTAAATATTGACTTGAGTGTCTCATTGGATATCATTAGACAACTGCAAATCTCACCTTGTTTCACAGTTTTCTGTCACTTTTTACAACTCTGCGAAACCTTACAGCACTCAGACACATTCCTCTAGTACTGGCAATATTGTTTCTGATTTATTTGGTTGGTCAATTTTCAGGTCTGACTGCATCTTAATGCCACTGTCTTAGTCAGAATTTCTATTGCTACACAAAACATCATGACCAAGAAGCAAGTTGGGAAGGAAAGGTTTATTCAGCTTACAGTTACACACTGCTGTTCATCACTAAAGGAAGTCAGGACTGGAACTCAAGCAAGTCAGGAAGCAGGAGCTGATGCAGAGGCCATGGAAAGATGTTACTGGCTTGCTTCCCCTGGCTTGCTCAGTTTGCTTTCTTATAGAACCCAATACTACCAGCCCAGGGTTCTCACCACTCAAAATGGGCTAGGCCTTCCCCCTTTGATCACTAATTGAGAAAATGCCTTACAGCTGGATCTCTTGGAAGCATTTCCTCAAGGGAGGCTCCCTTCTCTGTGATAAATCTAGTCTGTGTCTACTTGACACACAAAACTAGCCAGTACAGCCACCTTGAAATGTTATCTTTGCATTTATTTAAGTTTTGTATCTTTGAGCCAAAGCCTTCCTATGCAGCTCAAGCTGTCCACAAACTTGTGATCCCCCAGCTTCAGGTTCCTGAGAACTAGGGTTGCATTCATGAACTACCAGGCTAAGCTATGATGAGCTTTTAAATGTATACCAGGGCCTGGGTATATAGACTGCTTGGAGAATATTCCCTGTCATAAAGGATACTCTAGGTTCTATGCTTGATATTTCACAAATTAAGCATGATGTATACACTGTAATTCCTGCATTTTGGAAGTAGAGGCAGCAAAGTCAAGACTTCAAGGTCATCCCTAACTAGAAAACAAGTTTGAGGATCTGACTGGGTTTCAAAAGACTATGTCTCAAAACACGAATATAAGGCAGGAGAGATGGCTCAGCAATTAAGTGCATATACTGCCCTTCAAGCAGACCAGAGTACAATTCCCAGTACCCATGTCAGGAGGCTCACAACTACCTGCAACTCCAGGTCCCAGGGCATTTGACAACCCTGGCTTCTGTGCATACCTGCACTTATATGCATGTAAGCACAGACAGAAACATATATATAATTTAAATAGCATGTATAAATGTATAAAAGTAANCACTATTTTGAAAAGAGATCTGTAACAGATGAACTGGTCTCACATTTTCAAGGAACAACACGTTTTTATGGTGTCCAGGATAAAATTTGAAGCAAGTGAATATGTCCTATTTTCCCTAAAACAAAATGGTAGTTTGATCTTACTGTGCTTAGGAAAAGTGTCTTTACCATCATTAATACATGATAACAGATTAATTTTGTTGCATCTGTAATTCAAAATATTGTGAGAGTCAAGAACAATGTTTATACATAAGTTGAATTGTTGTAGGATAGAAAATCACCAACAACGTCAACCACAGAGCATTCAAAATAAAATATTTATAATGTTTTGTAGAACTTTTTCATTGACAAAATGATGCATCTCTGTGAAGGACAATATGATACTTGGATTTTGTGAGTCTCACATAAAGACACAGTCATACTAAGTAACATAGCTATCATTTTTATCAAGTTATCACTTGTATAATAAGAATATTAAAATGCATATAGCAAGTCTGAAACATACAGTATCATAACTGATGTCACCAAGTAATACAGCAGGGGACATGGGCTTCTGATAGCTGTCCTTTTAGTTTCTGCTTCTGTTCTACACCTATAGTGGTTTGAGTGAGCAATGCCTCTGAAAAGAACATTTCATCTCCAGTTCGTCGCACTGTTTGGGGAGGTTAAGGTGCAGCCTGTTGGAGGAGGTAGGCCACTTACTTCAGGATTTGAGTATTTAAAGCCTCACCTAATTTTTTTAAGTGTTTGTTTTCTGTGCGTTTGAAATTGTTATTGTTTAACTTCCTTCTCGGGCTTCCTCCACCATTATGGATATTCCCCCTGAAATGCTAAAGCAAGAAAACTTTTGATTCCATAAGATATTATTAGTCATAGTCTTTTGCCACATCACACAACACTGAAGAGAGTTCACTTGTTATCTGTCCTTCTATTCCTGTCATATTATACACAATGGAATTATAATTTCTGTGTTAAATATGTTCTCATACCCTCACGTTTTGCAGCATTACTCCCAAAAACTAAGGCACAAACACCCCAGTATCTATCAGATACAGCATCTGTCAGATACACTGATACAGTTTAATTTTTCATGAGTGATTTTGTGTGATTTTTTTTCTTCCTTCTCTCCTCCTCTTGTTCCTCCTCCTCTTCCTTCTCCTCCTTCTCTTCTTCCTCCTTTGGTTCATGAGATAAAAACTAAGGGCCTCATACCACTGGACCATAGCTATAAACCACAAGCAGATTTTATTAAAAAACAAAAACAAAAGCAAAAATGAATGAAATTGTTGGTTTGAGTGTTATAATCTGTGAACTGTATAATAAATGGAAACAATCCATTCAATATTCTCTCTGATTTACCAGCTTATATCTAATATCATCCAGTTCCTTTGTTTTAACAATTTTGAATATTTGTAATCTGGTGCTCTATATACAACTCAAGTGGAAGAATTTGATGTATCCAAAGGCTTATCTGGGTCTTATATTTTAAGAAATTCCATTTTAAGTTCAAAACAAGTCATTTTTGCTTCTTTACTCTGCAAGTTAAAAGGGGGGTTAATAAATATTAACAGAGCATAACCTTTATTTAGTATGCTTAGTGCAATGGATTATTAGCAACCAGTTTTCTAATTAGTCTTCCCCTCTGAACCTTTCTCCACTTTGAACAGTAAATGAAAATGTAATGAGATTTTCACAGTATTCTACAAATATAAAGAGGCTGTCAAGGAAATGAAGCATATTCCTGTTAAATATCATCACATAGCCCACTGGAGAATTGTGTTAAGGGTTTCTGTCCATAATTCAAAAGTGAAATTCCTTTGAAGAATAATTGATACACAATCATGTTTCCACTGTATATTTTGGCCTGAGTTTAGACCTTGATAAGAAATAATTCACATGAAGGAACATGTTTTTACCTAATGTTTGCTTAATTAATGATAAAACTGTTCTTTATATATTTCTACTTAGAAGAATAGAGTGGCAAGGATTTGAAACATAAAATTAGGATTTTGGCTTATTTGAGTTTTCTGGACCCTGAGCATCAAGCCAGACAGTATAAACTAGCTTTCTGTCTCTCTGATACAAATGCACACACACACACACACACACACACACACACACACACACACACGCACACACACACACACGCACACTTACATGGGAAGCCNATTCAGACCCAGGATACATTGTTTGCCACATTTGCATAGAGTTCTGAACTGAAACCGCTTTCCTAAATTAGTTGCCAAATTCACATTGATTGCTCAGTATATTCTAGGTACTATTCCTAGGGGTTGGGATTAATCAACAGATAAAATGTTTTAAAATCCCTAATTTATGAGCAGGCAAATATTAGAATGATAGGATTAACATTTACAAAACTCTAGAATTTTAACACAACTTGA
Source organism: Apodemus speciosus (assembly GCA_002335545.1). Classification (NCBI taxonomy): domain Eukaryota; kingdom Metazoa; phylum Chordata; class Mammalia; order Rodentia; family Muridae; genus Apodemus; species Apodemus speciosus. Next base: position 41,504 of record BDUI01011406.1, read on the forward strand.
AAAGTATACAATTTAGTAATATATTCTCTGAATTCTGAAAGACCACCCCGGATCAAATAAAATAAGTATTTTCATATGCATTCAGTAAATTTCTACATTTTAATATCTATCAAATCATCATTCACCTTCTAGTGTGAACTTATCAATTCCATTGTTTACTTTGTAATTTTTCATTCTAGGGTCCTATCTTTATGCAGTATTATATAATAGAAAACTTTCATATGTAATTCCAAAGCAAAATATTCTAGATTAGCATACTGAGTCTGATGTAATAAAGCCAAATAAATTTGAAGAAGCCCCTTCAATTCTATGTTGCCAAATTATACCATAAATAAGTTAAGAGTGTAGGTCTATCAGTGGATCTGAAACACAACTTAAATACTTGCTAAATTCTACAGGCTCTGATTTTACTTTTTATGTCTGGTGTTAAATTTGTTGGCTGAAATATAAAAAAAATTGGAAATCCCTGGCTATAAAATCATCTTGATTCAATTTTTATCTTAATCCAGAGAAATATGGAGTTTTTGTGTGTGTGTGTGTATGTGTGTATGTGTATGTATGTGTGTATGTGTGTATGTGTGTAAGTGTGTATGTGTGTATGTGTGTGTGTGTGTGTGTGTGTGTGTGTGTATGCTTTAAGTTGAAGTATGTCTTACATGCTATCCTTTCATAGGGTTTGGTAAGAAATCTAAAACTGTTTGCCACAATATAAACATGTTGTAGAAGCATAAAGATAGGAATAGTAATCATAAATATTAAAATTGGGAGGGAGACAAAATTTTGGTTTCAAGAACAACTGCATATGCATGGATTGGAAGTCTAAAGAGGTTTAAAAGTCGTAATATAACCTGCAGATGCAGCACATTCTGTCTCAAGGAGGAGGAGAAGGAGGAGTAGAAAGAAGAGAAGTTACATGAAGAGAAAGGTATCTTCCAACCAGAATCTCTATGATGCTAGATTCCTTTTGAAAATTAATCATAATGAATAGTTCAATATTGTACTTCAATATTATACTCCTTATGTAAACAAATCACATCTTATATATAAAAATGAAACATAGGAAGTTTTCTTGGACTAATAGGCCTAAGTGTCACAAGGAAGAAAAACTAAAGCAATTCAAAGTGAGGATGTTTTATTAAAACTGTCAATTATTAGAAATGTTTATTCATTAATATTCAATTAAGCCAGAAGTATGGAAATATTTGTTGTAGATATGCCTGAAGTTTATGGGAGTTAGAAAATGCTCTTCCTATGACACTGAAATATGTTTGTATATAAAAATAACAAAAAGACAAACAGTAGTTATTGTGTGCTCATGTATGTGTGTACACATATGTGGGTATATGATGTGTGTCATATGAAGGCCAGAGAAGGATGGCTTTGATGTCTTCCAATGTCATGCTCATCCGTATTCACATGGAGCTAGTTATTATGTCCATGAACAAAAGCCTTGTTTTTATGGCTAGGTTGGTAGAGTGACAAGTATCCTTCTGCTTCTGTCCCTCAATGCTGGGGTAATAGTTACTTACATGCAGTCACCAATTGACTTTTATAGGAGTACTGGGCACTTCAACCCAGTTCCTATTACTTGCACAGTAAGTGTTCTTCCCCACTGAGCTAAAACCCCAGCTCCCTAAACAACAGCTCTTTTTTTCCCACACAAGATATTTTTATTTTAACTTACTTTACTTTCTTTGGGAGTGAGGCAGTTACAAGGGCAAGTGGTAAAAAGGGACAGAGAGATAAGTGGGATTGGGGTACATGGTATGAAAATCACAAAGAATCAATAAAAAGTGTTTTTTTTTAAAATAATAATAGCAAGAAAAGGTTAAAGAGAAAAGGGAAAAAAGCAAGATGTAGAGAGCACATAAAAATGATGAGATAACCAAAAGGTATTTCTGCATACTGCAAATACAAATTAATCCCTCAACAAAAGCAACATTGTCATGTCATACTATACTAGTTTAAGTATGCTTGAATTTTTCATATAAGCTACCAAAAGTATGGGAAAACACTGATAAGTACTGAGCAAAGAAGTGTAGTAGCTCTGTTAAAGGGCGTATACAAAGAACTCAAGGAGTTAGACCCCAGAAAACCAAATAACCCTATCAAAAAATGGGGCACAGAGCTAAACAAAGACTTCTCACCTGAAGAAATTCAGATGGCTAAGAAGCACCTTAAAAATGTTCAACATCACTAGTCATTAGAGAAATGCAAATCAAAACAACCCTGAGATTTCACCTCACACCAATCAGAAT
>BDUI01011406.1:45481-56442 GCA_002335545.1 Apodemus speciosus
TAGGTGCTTCTTCTCTCACTGAGACCAGACCAGCCAGCTCTCTGCTGTATATGTGTCAGGGATTCAGACCAGCTAGTGTATGCTGCCTGGTTGTTGGCTCAGTGTCCATTTAGCACAATATTAAACCATATATTTCTATTCAAACACATAGATTCAGACTGCATATTCTTTTATTATGTAGTTTTGCAGTTAGTTCCTTGATAACATCAAAAATCTGGAAAAAAATCACACTTATCTGACCATCCCAATAATGTATGATATTAAATTCCTCTTCCTGAATCTCACCATTTACTTGATTCTTAAGTAGATATGTTCTTTGACAGAACAGGACATTGTAGATGAAAATATGGATATAAATTTTAGTAAGTCTAGATTAAGATTTGAAGTACATCACATATCACATTAAATTCTACACTATTTTTTTCTAAGTAGGATAAAATACTTATAGATTAAAGTGGAAAGTTCAGCGATGACACTATACACAAAGGAGACATGTGGATAATCCTAAGGTTGGTCATACATGCTAAAGGGACTGATGCCTTTAAAAGCTATGTGGCACAGTTTATTARTTTTTTGAAGTACATTAGGAATTACTGCATTTTCACATTGAAGTTATTATTAACAATTATATGTTGAAATTTGAAAGAAAGACATGGTCCATACATATGTCAAGATAACAGGGGTAGAATTGATTCTTAATAGAATCAGAATAGTTTTAATGAAGAAGTGAGATGATTTAATTGACCTTTTAAAAAGGTTGTATCAAATGCTGAAAATAGAGCAGGTAGAAGGAGGCAAGAAAATAAGAGGGACATCAGCTAGAATGCTATTATAGTGCACTTTGAAGGAGAAGGTAGTGGCATATAGAATTCCAAAGGCTGAGGGGGGAACACGCTAATTTGTAGATTAAGCCAAATCAATCATGCAACCAAAATACAGTCTACATAAATATTATAATCATGAATAATTTATTAGAATGGTAACCAAAATAGGACAGAGCATTGGTTATTGTATACATTTAAATGAACTAAGGCCCACAATTTCTATAAAATTTTAAAATGTCTTGTTCCAAGCATTTATTCAAAGATGATGTTGTCCTTTGCCCTTCAGAATGCAAACATTCTAATGTTATAAATTCATGAGCAAATGTCCTATTGAATATTATCTGACCTTATAAGGAAAGTTTGACATAACTTCACCATGAGTAGACTAATTATTATGATAGCCATTTCATTTTGTAAAATATATTAAACAAATTCTTACTTGTAAAGGTACTTCACAGCACTTTGAGACTTCAATTCAAAAACATGTCGCTATTTATATGACTGATTTATCAGTGGAAGGTCGGGAATCAAATTTGCTGTTTAGTTATTAAAATCCGTTCAGCTTCCTTTTACTTGAGATTTTGATTAATAAGCCCTTTAAAGCTCAAGTTCTCTCCTGTCATAGATTCATCCTCTCTAATTCCCATTATAAGATCTGTCAATTCTTCCTGTACATATGGGTCTCGAAGGAAAATGCATCTCAGTATTTATTTGTATGAAATACTAATGGAGGGTGGAATGATCAATCTTTGAAGTTCTTTCTTCCTTCAAAAACATTTTTCTGACAAAGGCTTTTAAATTTTTATGATTACACTCTGTGTCAAAAATTCAGACATTAATACCTCAGCACAAAGGAATTTTAGAAAGTGTAACAAGACCACTAAGGAAATGTTTCATATAGTTGTTTCCCAACACTAAAGAAGATTCCAATTACAAAAAAATTAATATAAAATTTAAATGATAAAAGAGTTGTGAATACTTATTAATACAGAACCCTCAGAGATCTGAAATTTTCAATTGCATACATATTCACTTGAATATGCTTATTGGATTTAGCTAAATAAAACTGTTTCATAGAAACATTCAAACAAAGGAAATGACCAGTTCTTTATCCACTCATTTGGGTTGTAAATACAATTAGATATGAACTCAGACACCTACTCAAAGAAATTTATAGCTCACATATCCATATGTTATATAACTGTCCACTCTGAATCCCACACTGTTTGCCTCGATCCACAGTATTCTATTTCCTAGAATGTTTTATCATTATTTTTTTTACCCTAATTTTGAGAAATGGTCTTTCTAAATAGCTCAGGCTAATTCTGAGCTTTAGATCCTCCTCCTTCAAAATTTCAAATGTCAGAATTAAAGGCATTCCACCACCATGATTGACTCTTCAGAGGATCTTACTTTAACCTGTTATTAATAGTCAGAAATGACCTAATTAGTCCTATAGTAATGAATTATCTGTGACAATTTGAAAAACCAAATATGTAAATAAAATTTAATGTATATTTTAATCAATAATAAAGCTTTATATAAAATTATATAAAACACTTCATTTTACTAAGCAACAGTAATATAAAGCACTATTATAATTTCTCATATTTTAAACTCTAATGCTATCTTGCAGGATAGCAGAGTTGTACATTCTCATTCTCATGAAAACTATGAATCATCAAAAGGTTTATAGCCTATCTCACCGTTTCTTTTCAAAATAAAACACCTGTAATTTTAATAAGCATGCAAGACTCAAAACATTTTAAACTACCCTTTGTGCAAAACAGTAACTTGACAGGAACTGAATTCCACATTGAAACATAAAATAGAAATATTAAAATACTGGGGCAAAAACAACCTTGTATCATTGAATACAAGCTTCTTTATCTTTTGTTGGTAGATTTAAAATTACTTGAAATTAATCATTCCCCCTCATGAGATGTTAGATATGAGGAGTCTATCTCCAGCACTAACCAGAATCATGTTGATGCACAAACAGTCTCAGAAAGGCCAACACTTGCTGTCAATCAACAGGATTATAATTACCAACTAATGATGCCTCACAAATCCATTCTAAAAATACTTTCACATCTGAATCGCTGAGAGAGTAAGATCTCAAATACCACAAAGGATTTGTTCATATTCACATAAACAAAGTTCAGAAGATAGTTAATATTTGAAAACTTCTGTACCATGTCAATTACATGAATCTGTAGTACCTAAGTAAATACTATCTATACATTTAACATGTAGTGGAACATTCTGTGAATTTCCATAAGAAATATCAAAAGGTTGACTGATATTTCTTACATAAGTAGTTTAGAAAAAATTTTGGATATAGTCATCTGTGCAACTTGTTAGGTTAAAGGATTAATTGCATCTGACATTCTATTTCAGGAGTCTGATTAGCTAAATAAGGGTGACTCCAGGGCTACTTAACTACTCCTTCTTTTCCAAACAGAGTCTTGATATTATCAGGCAGGATGTATAGTCCTGCTTAAAGAGTAGCCTTAATATAACTATAATGCTAAAATTACTTCAGTGTACAAATATAGGAATATCTGATATAGGGAATAGATTAGCGTCATAATAGTTTATAGCAGGAAATGCTACACATATTCAATGAATGCATGCAGTACTGTGTAATTTGAATGAAATATATATTAAAACAAGGTACAATGTCATACATACTCATTCCATGAGTTAATTTATATAATCTATTATTTCAGTGGTGGTAATGTGAAGATTTTTCACTATGTAAAATGTAGATTTGCCTATTTTCTTAATGACAAAAGAGGTAAATTCTTTTTGTGCACTTCATAATATTTGTGTTTGCTTGCTTATTTATTTATTTATTTATTTATTTATTTATTTATTTATTTATGAAATAGATCTTATGTACTCAAAGCTGACCTTAAACAAGTAATTCTCCTGACTCTACCTTCCTAATGCTGGCACTACCAGTCTGTTCCATGATGCCCAACAACACATTGGTTTCTTTTCCTTTCTTTTCTTTTCTTTTCTCTCTTTTTTTAAAATTATTTGAGATAGGGTTTCTCTGTGTAGCCCTGACTGTCCTGGACCTCTCTTTGTAGACCAGGCTGGCCTTGAACTCACAGAGATCCTTATGCCTCTATCTCCCTAGTGCTGTGTTTAAAGGCATAGGTGCTATGGTGCCCGGCCACATTAGTTTCTTAATGCAGTAATAGAAATTCAGATTTTGTAGGAAAATACAGAGTTTGTGCAAATTATTAACTAAACTGATTATTTGTTTTCTGCGAAGTTACTATGAAACAAATTAAAACACTACAGCATCTGTATGAATTTGCCCACAAAATGTTCTCTATATTTGTAATGCAAAGACAATGCATATATCTAATAAGCAACTGAATATAGTCAATAGGGAAACTTTGTTAAATATATAAATTTCAAAAAATAGACAACAGACAAATGTCATAGTCAGTACTGTGAAAAGACATCATGACCATGGAAACTCTTAAAAAAAATTTTTATTGAAGCTGGCTTCTAGGTTCAGAGGTATAGGCAACCATCATCATAGCAGAGAACATGGCATAATACAGGCAAATGGTGTGCTAGAAAAGTAGTTGAGATTTCTACACCTGGATCCACAAACAGCAAGAAGAGAGAGGCTCTGGGCTTGACTTAGGCATCTGAAACCTCAAAGCTTACTCCACAGTAACACATTTCCTCCAACAAGGCCATATCTCCTAACAGTGCCACTCTCTGGTGACCAAGCACTCAAACACATCTATGTATCTATGAGGGGCATTTCTATATTAACCACCATTTTCTACTCTGAACCATAGGCTTCTAGCCATACTATAATGCAGAAATGTATTCAGTCCAACTTCTGAAGTCCCCAAAGTCTCTCTTGAACCTGTTTAAAAGTCCAAATTTCAAAGTCTCTTTTAAGACTCATGCAATCTCTTAACTATAATTCCCTATAAAATAAAAAAAAAAGCAGATCACAGACTTCCATCCTAAAATGGTGCAGGATTTATATTACCATTCCAAAGGGAACATAGTGAGGAAATACTGAACCAAGGCAAGAACAAAAACCAGCCAGGCAAACTCTCTAAATACATCTCAAATTCAGTTGTCAAAGAGCTCTTCAAGTTTCCAACTCCTTCCAGCTTTGTTGACTACATTGCACTTCTTTCACTTGACTTGGTTCCACTCCCTGTTAACAGCTTTCCTAAACAGGTATTCCATGGCTCTGGCATCTCCAGAATCTTGGGGGTATCCAAGGCAATCCAAGTTTCATGTTCACAGCTTCATACAAAGGCTATTGTGTAGCTTCGTGCAGGGACACCCCTGCCACCTAGCTTCTTTCAGTGGCTTTCTTTAGGCCTTCCTGAGGAGGAAGATTCCATAATCCCTTTCTCTCATTCTTTACTCTAAAGCCAGAACCACATTTCCTAAGTTGCGAAGTTCTTCTTACTGGGCCTGGAACATGGCCCCTTCCTTCAAATATATTTTCACCAGCTTTCTGGGTTATATGGTTTTCCTTTACTGCCTAAGATCTGCTGTCATGAACCCACTCTTTAAACCAAAGTGGCCTTGAACTCAGTGATCTCACAGCCTCTGCCTCCTAAGTGCTGTGTTTACAGGTAAGCACCACTGTGCCTGTCCCTTTAATTCCTTTACTCTTTTCTTTTATTTCTTCTCTCTTTGCTTTAATTCATTTTCTCTTTTCTTTAACTCCTTTTCACAAGTATAGAATGTAGCTGGGTGGGGTCTTGCTCTGAGGTCACCAGATGGTTCCTCTTACCATCAGGATTTTTAAAAATCTGTGTATATTTCCTCATTTTCTCTTCAAACTATATATTTTACAATTTTCCTTGATCAGCTTGCTTCTTTTTTATAATCTAAAAAAAACTGTCCACTAATAACCACAAAACACTATAAACACTGGGCTGTTTTGAAATCTCCTATACCAACATAATTAATCTATAATTCCTCAATTTAGCCTTAGGCAGACTTTTTGGACAAGAACAAGAAGTAGACATATTCTTTACTAAAATATTACAAGAATGTTCTCTGGGCTACATACAAATACTCTTCTCCTCTGAAACCTCTTAAACCTGGCTCCCACAGTTCAAATCACCCTTCGAACTAATGTGTTTCATGCTTCTACTAGGAGTGCCCATTGAGCCCTGCTTAAAATTTCCAAGTGCTTTCCTAGTCCTCAGTCTCAAAGTATTCCATATTTCTTCAAACAAAATCCCGGTCTGGCCTATTACAGCAATACCCGACTCCTGGGTACTAAATTTTGTCATAGTCAGTATTCTATTGCTGTGAAGAGACCATGGCAACCCTTAATAAGAAAAATACTTATTTGGGAATGGCCTATAGGTTCAGAGGTTTAGTCCATTATCATCATAGCAAGAAGCAGAGTGGCAGGCAAATAGAGAGTGAGTGCTGGAGAAGTAAATGAGAGTTCTCCATCTGGATTGGCAGACAGCAGAAAGGGAGTGAAACTGGGTCTGTAGAGCATTTGACAGCTCAAAGACCACCCCCAGTGACACATTCCTCCAACAAGGCCACACCTACTCCAAAAAGTCAATATCTTTTAATAGTGCAACTCCTTGGTGACAAAGCACATGAGTCTATGGGGACCTTTCCTATTTAATTCACTACAATTGGGAAATTTATACAAAATATTCTCAGGCCATTGTATTGTTTGGCTGGCAGAACATATATTTTTGTTGACATCCTGCAATCCTTTATACAAACCTTTCTTCCTCACTACTATAAGCCCTACCTTCTACCCAATTTTTTTCCTCATTTTTTGGAATTTTAGATTATGAAGCCCATGTAACCTGTGTTTTGGGCTCATTAACTGTACAAACATAAAAATACATAGACATGAATGCTCAATTATACAATCATTTAACCATAGTAAAGCCCACGTTACACTATATGTAGGTAAGTATAAGGGAGCTTTATCAAACAATTATAAGTTGGTCTCTAGACTAACAACTAGACTAACCCTAGATGCCTCCTTAAGGGCTGCTTAAATGAAAATGTTCACATAGGACTAAAATAGTATATTTAGTATAATACATTTCTTGACAAATTACTATTAGTATTATAAAATTAAGATCAGATACACTAGTCTCAGGTTCTGATAAATTTGTTGTAGTGTGTTTGTGTGACAGTCATTATCAAGTGCTGGAGAAACTTTTGGTTAAGCATAATATTTGTAAAGTTAGTGAGAACTTAAATTGGTCCAACCAACTTGGAATCATTTTTATTAGATATTTTCTTTATTTATATTTCAAATGTTTCAAACCTTTCCTGGTTTCCCCTCAGAAAATTTCCTAACCCATCCCTCCTCCCCCTGCTCACCAACCCACCCATTCCTGCTTCTCTGTCCTGATATTCCCTTATACTGGAGCATTGAAACTTCTCAGGACCAAGATGTCAGTTAGTATTCACGAATAAACTAGATGCTGATTCATCTTTAAACAAAGTAGGGGGAAGAAGAGAATGAGGAAAATGGGGTAGGAAACATGGTTCCTTCATTTAATAGATGTAGCCATTGGTTCATTTATTGAAAACCAGAATGTCTGAATAGAAGCAAAACATCAACCTTTAGGCAGCTGCTCCCCAAGAAAATGATTGGTAGACAAAGGGCTAGTAAAAAATGAACCCTGGCTTCTTCCAGTAAAAAAGAATTTCAGCCCTCTACTTATAGCCTGAGAGATGGTGTCAGTTGAAAAATGAAAGCCAGGCAGATGTAGCTCACAAAGTTCATTTTTCCAAGGGAACAGCTTAAAGAAGATGTGAAACACAACCAAGGGTACATACTTAAAGAATTGACTCAAAAATCTTATATTCCAATGTTTTCCACAAGTAGTGGTGCCAGAATAATGCAAACAAAGCAGGAGAACATATAAATTGTGGGTTTTTCAATAGTAAAAAAAAAATCACTGAAAATGAGTAAAATGTAGGTAGTCAATGATAGGGATGGATCTTAGAGTTGTAATGCTCATTGGGGAAAAACAGTCACAGAAGAATAGATGCAATATGATTCCAATTATATGAAGTACAAACTAAGTGGAAAAATGGTTATTTAGGAATACAGACACATGTGGCAAGAACATGAAAAGCAAAAATAAGGTTTGTGGTTATCTCTTGTGAAAATGCAATATAGGAGGAGTCTATCAGTGACTTCTCAATGGGAATAAATAAACATAGTTGTTTAGGTTTATTATATAAACAGCTTAGAATTTTTTTTACCTGTTTGATAAAAATATTGAAATAACATATATATTCAAGTGATTGACAAGATAATAACTGTCAATGCATAGGAAAGAGGGCATTTGTTTCCCTGGAAATGTTTGCTCTTTGAGCTTTCACAGGTTTTTACCTTGAGAGATAGAAGTTTAATAATCACAGGAGACTAGAGGCTTCATTCTGGAGGGGAGCTGGGAATATTGTTGTGAAAAATGATTGTTCCCATAGTTTAAAAGTGACCTCTGGTAACATTTTCCTTGGCAATTCTATTTGTACAAATCATTGTCAGTCACTGTTGAACTTTGAAGAATTCATTTTCAGGCTGAAGGGCTCTATTGCAGTTACTATGTATCTCCATAAAACAGAAATCAATTTAAAAATCGTCCTTCAAAGGAGTAGTTTTGGAGTATTTGCTATGTTCATATAATATCAAGCTGTGAATTTAGAATAAAATCACCTGATTTCATCACAATTTATATCACAAAAAAACCAAGCTACAGGGCTTTCACATACTAAAATAACTGCAAAATGAAATGAAACCACATAAATCACCCAGCAGATGTGAAGGATCCAACAACAATGAGACAGAGCCCCATGTCATCTCCTTGTCAAAGGAGATCATGGCATTGGATAATTGGGAAATTCAGTTTATGCTCTGTAGCTGACACATCTGATCCCAGCAGGCATACCTTTGACTTTATCAGTTCTGTGATGGACATTCTTCAAGCATGCTGAAGGTCTGCTAGGTCAAGCACCCACTGCATGTCTGAGTGTTTCTGCCTTAAGGATTCTCCAATGTCATGGAAACATACTCATCCTATACAAAGCCAGGTATCTGATGTTCCTGGTGACCCCCAGACAAGGAAGGGCAGGAACCAGAGATAAATTTTCCTTGTTTCTGTCCTTCAGAAGTATACTTACTAACTTCATTTTTAGTATGCCTCTGAGCTTTGAGCTCAAATTTCCACCTCAATACCCAGTTCAATAATAAACTCATTATCATCTTTCCCTCTTGTCGTCTTTCACCCACTTCCTTGTGGTTTTGATTATCAAGTACCAAAACAACTATGTGCTATCTGATCTTGCCTCGGGATGGGCTAAATTAAACAAATGAATAAATGCATAAGTATGGCAAATCAGGACAAATTACAACCAAAACAAGATATTTTTTCTCTTCTGAAAGAGAAGCTTACCCAACCATCAAGTATCATTATCCTCTGGGAATGGAGATATTGTCTATAAGCCCTGTATTTAGGAGGCTGAAGAAGGAGGATTCCCCAGAGTTCAAGACAAGAATGTGTTACACAGTGAGTTTCAAGTCATATTGAGGTACAGTGTGAGTCCCTGTTTCATATAAAACAATAAAAAGCATCATCGAAAAAAGACTCAGAATAAAGTAAGAGAATATTTGATTTCAGTAAGAGAATTTGACTCTGGAAACAAACATTAAAGACACAGTGATATAACAAACTTGGCAAAACACTGAGGGAGTCATAGAAAAGCATTTTAAGAGGAACCAACCTAGTAACTCATTATAACCTCTAAAGCCTAATAAAAGACAGGTTTTAGAAGCTAGACTTATAAGCTATGGATTTATCGATTAGTGATTTAAATCTTATGATTAAACAAGAACCATTGAACATGTGGAAATGATGTTCAAAAGAACAAAACCAAAAACCCTAAATGCCTGCTGAAAGGACAATAAATAAATAAATAAATAAATAAATAAATAAATAAATAAATAAATAACATTTGAAACATGGCTATTATAGCAAGCAATGAGGATGAAATTACACATCAGTGCTACAGAAAAACTTTTGACTTTAAATATTCTTCTAACAACATTTATATACAAAAACAAGCCAAAAGATTTTACTAAACAAGCTGATGTGTTGTGTTGTTCACAATATGGTGTATTACAGTAATCGCTACTTAATGAGAAAACTAGACTCATAAAAATCCAAGTACAGGTCTTAAGATCTCATATGTATGTATGTATACACACACACACACACACACACACACACACACACACACTACAGTGAACAGGAACATAATTTGGTGAAGTTTGATGAAGTGAGTATACTGGATAAAACATTTTGAAAATCCACATATTGGCAAATATAAGCAGATTTACACTGACCTGGGTGGAATGCATTAGTATTTAGCATAATAGAGCATGTAAATAATTCTCCAGTGTTATAATATAATATGAAAATATTGGATGGGCAGTAATTAAAATAAAGCCAATCAGTGAATGTGACTATTAAGTGGAAGGTCATGTTCTGTATTTATATACAAATTTTATATTTTGCTTTATTTTTCATATTTATTTAGCGTGGATGTGAATGTGTATTCTTACATGAGCACATCTCTATGTACCTATCTATGGTGGTTAGATAACCACTTTTGCAGGTAGTTTTTCTCATTCTAACTTTGGTTGGCAGGCTTAGTGCAAATGTCTTTGCCATTAAGCAATTTTGCTGGCTGTTATTGCCATCTTAAAATTTTTCATCAATTCTTTTAGGGGAGAAAGAAGTTTGTACAAGGTCTCATTAAGCATCAGAGGCTGGCCTAGTACTTACAATCCTCCCCACTGGTTTCTGAATTAAAGGTGTGTATCATGATGTTTAGCTTTAACTTTTTTTTAAATTTTACATCCTTCATTCTTTTTTTTTCCTTTTTTATTATTGGATATATTCTTTATTTACATTTCATTTCCCTTTTCCTGGTTTCCCCGCCCCCAAATGTCCCATATGTCTTTTTCCCTCCCCTGTTCCCCTATTCACCCCCTTCCCACTTCCCTGTTCTGGAATTCCCCTACACTGCTGCATTGGGCCTTTCCAGAACCAGGGTCCACTATTTCCTTCT
>BDUI01011408.1:0-11069 GCA_002335545.1 Apodemus speciosus
TAAAAAAAAAAAAAAAAAAGAGCAGGGCCTGGAGAGGTGGGTCAGTAGTTCTGAGCTCTGGCTGCTCTTGCAGAGGTCTCAGGTTCAGTTATCCGTGTGTAAGTCTAGTTCCAGGGGTTTGGATGCCCTCCTCGCCTCTGGGCACCAGGCAGACAAAATACATCAAATGACACTTTTATTTATTTTGTTTTTCGAGACAGGGTTTCTCTGTGTAGCCCTGGCTGTCCTGGAACTCACTCTGAAGACCAGGCTGGCCTTGAACTCAGAAATCCGCCAGCCTCTGCCTCCCAAGTGCTGGGATTAAAGGCGTGCGCCACCAATGCCTGGCCAAATGACACTTTTAAATGGTGGGGGTGGGAGGGCTGGAGAGATTGCTCAGTGGTTAAGAACGTGCACTGCTCCTACAGAGAACTGGGGTTCTGGTCCCAGCAGCAATGTCCACCCAGCCAACAGCACCCCGTAGCTCCGTCTCCATCCTTCCAGTCCCATGGGCACTGATACTGTGGCACAGACACATACACATCAAAGGTTTTAAAATGCAGTTTTCTAAGATGATATGTATATGAGGACCCTGACTTCATGCATGACGTGCATGAAGTCATGAAGAAGAKGGCATCAGATCCCATTACAGATGGCTGTGAGCCACCATGTGGTTGCTGAGATTTGAACTCAGGGTCTCTGGAAGAGCAGTCAGTGCTCTTAACCACTGAGCCATCTCTCCAGCCCGCACATCAAAGGTTTTAAATACTGATGGAGGAAGACAGTGGACATCGCTCTTTGGCCTCCATACTCATCCTTGGCGTGCATGAGTGCACAGTGCATCTGTGCGCTTGTTCAGGAGACTTTTGAGGTGTGGCCCCACTGGGAGAGTGCTTACCTAGTGCACAGAGCCTCATCCACTGCCTGCAAGGAACAAACCACGCATGGCAGTACAAAGCTGCTTTCCAAGCACTCCGAAGGCAGAAAAGAGAATCAGGAGTTCGAGACCATCCTCAGTTACACAGCAAGGCTGTACTCCTTTGGAAGATCAGCACAAGAGACCATCTGCTGGTGTGTCAGTAGAGGAAACGGATCAGGCTAATCTTTCTGGCTTTAGCTGGTGATGGAACAGCGGGAGGCTGGTCTTTCTGCCCACTAGCATTTGTCCGCTCAACCCTCAGAGTCTACCAGTGAACCGCTGTGGGGCTAGGCTAGGACACTCACAGGCTCCAAAGCTGGCTGCACCCACAGAACCAGGTACCCTGCATTCAGACCAGCGGGCATAGGGTGAGTGCCGACACAAGCATGGGCTGAATCCCTTTTTTTTTTTTAATTGTCTCAGTGCTTTTATTTATTTGTGTTGATGGCGCCCAGGTGGGGGTCAGAGAATAATTTGTGAATGTCAGTCTGTCCTCACCTTCACCCGCTGAGCCATCTTGACCGCAGAAGAGCCCCCAGGCAGTCGCAAACGGAGCAAAGAACCACTTGGTCTCAAAGCAGCACCACCGGAGGGCAGGAGGGGTGGTGCCTGAGAGACCACGCCCCTTCTTGCTCTGTCTGGGCCCGGCGCGCCCCCGGCCTGGCTGCAGCGCGTGACGCGAGGGCGCGCGGCGACTCGGATGGGTGCAGGCAGCAGCGGAGACCGTGGGCGAGCGGATAGCATGGCTGCTGCGGCGGTGACCACCGGGCTCGGGGCGCCGGAGCCCATGCCGAGTTATGCACAGATGTTGCAGAGAAGCTGGGCCTCGGCGCTGGCGGCGGCACGGGGCTGCGGGGACTGCGGCTGGGGACTGGCGCGCCGCGGCCTGGCGGAGCACGCGCACCTGGCTGCACCCGAGCTGCTGCTGGCCGTGCTCTGCGCTCTGGGGTGGACAGCGTTGCGCTCAGCAGCCACCGCGCGCATCTTTCGGGTCAGTGAGACCTGGGGGGGGGGGGACTGAGAACTGCATATGGGAGAGTGAGTGGGGCCTCTCCTCACGTATTCCTATGTCCATGGTGGCCGCTGGAAAGTGGGGGCTCGGGTCTGGAGATGCTCAAGATGTTGGGGCCTCAGGCTATCGCGAGACCCTTTACTCGGGTTGGATGCGGGGGTGTGGCTGAATTGGGGTGACGCTGTGATGGATTTGGTGTCCAATATAACGTGGGATGTTCTGGGTCCAGGGAAACCAGATCCACACCCTGCCCTGGGTCGTTTCGATAGAATCTAGGGCGATCCGCTCGGTACAGGCTCTGGGCTGTTGCGGACCGGAGGACGGACCTGGGGCCCTTCCTGGGGATCGATTTGGGAATCCTGGACCGGGAGGGCTCGAGATATACAGAGGTCACCTGTGCCCTGCGTCACGGGGAGCTGCTGAGCCTACACCCAGTCTGTGCTGTCGCGGCTCCGCCCCTGTCTGGGGTCCACTGTCTGCGTGTCATCGGCCAAGCTCAACCTTGGAAATGACCCTGTCTGTGTCAAGGCTGGATTCTGCTGCCCCCATGGGGTGATGGTCAAAATGTCCCCTTTCTGGGATCTAAGAAGGCACTGACCAGGTCTGAAGAATGACCCTGTAGTGATTATACTGATGGCACTGGCCTACGCGTCACCTCTCCTGGGGTGAGGTGGTCTCTGTGGCATTTGGGCCAGTACCATGGTGGATACTCCCCAGGGGACTAGCTGGGGACATCCCACACACCCCACCCCATCCCCCGTCTAACTTAGAGTGACGGGGCTGGAGGGGGGGGTTGCGGGGACAGAGAGCATTGTGCCAACAAAGGGGCCTTTCTCTGCTGGCGGGAAGAGGCTGTTCCTTGTTAGGTCAAGACAGGGTGTTGTGCAGCTCCAGAGCCCACCCTGCCTGGTGTCACCACTGGAGGAAGCAACTTCAGCCCCGTCAGCCCCCAGCTGCTAGGGAGCCGTCCAAGAAAGAGAGAGAAGGGCCGAGGCGCAGTGCAGCCATGGTCCCCATCTGCCCTGGCCCTGGAGGTCTTGCAGCAGCCTGATGCCACCCTCAGTTCCACCCTCTTTTTTTTTTTTTTTTTCCGAGACAGGGTTTCTCTGTGTAGCCCTGGCTGTMCTGGAACTCACGCTGTAGACCAGGATGGCCTCGAACTCAGAAATCCGCCYGCCTCTGCCTCCCAAGTGCTGGGATTACAGGCGTGCGCCATCACCGCCCGGCAAGAAATGACTCTTGAAAGGTTGCTCTCTGCCTCCACACGCACACCGTGTCATTGCCTCCACACGCACACCGTGTCATGCACACCTGCATGCAACTCCCTCTGGAGTGGGCCTAATGAGCTATCTCAATGGAAGTCTTGATGTCAGGCCAGCCCCAAAACAAGGGTGGCTATGGACCCCCGGAAGTAGAGTAGTCAGAAGAGGCCTCCTATCAGAGGCAGTGCTRTAAGGGCATGTGCAAAGGCCCTGGGGTGTCATAGGATGGTTCTGTGAAGACTCAGCTCTTGGCTGGAGTTTGAGCTTCAGAGATGGATAAGGGTGGAGATTTGTAGGTGTAAAAATGTGCAAAGTGGGAGGGTTTCCTTGCTAGGGACCATGATATGAGAATTATCAGGGACCAAGGAGGTGCAGAGACATGCTGGGGAGGGGCAGGGACAGGCTGAGGGACTCTCTGGTGGTGCACAACTAGGACCTATTGTGACTTTCTCCACATGAAAAGCAGCACGTCAATTTTTTTCTTACATAGTTCAGAAGGGCCCAAAATTGGGGATGCTCCTGCCTCAACCCCCTGACTGCTAGAATCCCAGGTGTCCATCGCCATTCAGAACAAACTGTTTTGAGTTTCAAAAGGTGTGGTGTTAGCTGCATTCAATATGCTTTTATGTAGGTAGTTCATGGTCTTGTTTTGTTGTTTTGTTTTGTTTCAGACAAGGTCTTCTAGTGTAGCCCTGGCAGTCCTAGAACTCACTATGTAAGCCAGTCTACCCATAAACTCAGAGATCTGCCTGCCTTTGCCTCCAGAGTGCTGGGATTAAAGGCGTGCACTGTCATRGGGAGCTGACAGACCCATGACTGATCCATGATTGGTCCGTGTTTGGGACAGGGTGTTGTGCATTTATTGATTACCCACAGGTTTTGTGGATTTTTTTCTGGAGATGGAACCAGAGACTCYTGCATATTGGACATCTTGCCACAACCGACTCTGTCCTCCGGTGTCACTGAGGGTTAAGCTGTCCCTCTCCTCTTTACTCCTGAGCCACGCCCACAGCCACTTACCGCGCAATTCAAGCAGAGGCTACTCTTGAGTCACTGCCCCAGGCCTAAGCACGGTGGACCAGGTCAGCCTGTGCTAGACACAGTCAGGAGGAAGCGCCCAAACCCTCCAGGGGACATCCAGTCTGCTTATAGCAAGAGAAAACAGGGGATGGGCTCAGAGAGGTGGCCTGTGGGTATGTTCACAGGGGCAGCGGCCCTACTGAAGGGAAGGTGAAGTGTGCCAAAGTGGGGCAGTGCAGGCAGGCACTGTTAGGGCTAGGGGCTTGCTAGAGGATGAGAAGAATGTGTGTGTGTGTGAAAGAGAGAGACAGAGAGAGAGAGGTGGTTGTGGGGGGTGGGGGTGGGGATATGTGGGGGTGTGAGTATGTGTGTGGGTTCTTGTCCCTCTTTTAAAACCTTACCCATTTATGTCAGTGTGGGAGGGAACACCTGTGTGCCACCATTTGCACGTGTGCATGAGGGTTAGAGAACTACTTTTGGGCGTTGGTCTTCTCTTTCGTCACGTGCAGCCCTGGAATGAAAGCCAGGTCACCTGGCTTGGTGGCAAGTGCCCTTACTCACCGAGACTTCCTGCGGATCTTTTTGGAATTTTGTATAGGATCTTGCAGCCTAGGGTGGACTCAGTCTTTACTGTCCTCCTGCCTCAGGCCCAGTGCTGAGGGTGACTCCTCTCTTCCACCTTTATGTGGACTCTGGAGTGGAATTCTGGTCGCCAGGTGTTTGAGGGGAGCATCTTTGCTTGTGAGGCCGTCTCACTAGCCCTAGTGAGGTCCTCAGTGATGCTATTGCTTGGCTGCCTGAGCTGGGGACACAGGACCTTGGGGACAGAGCATGGTGACAGGGAGAAGAGGAGGCACAAGTGGGGAGCAATGGGTAGGTAGTACAGGGCTCACCGGGAGGRGAGACAGTTGCCTTGCCTGCCTAGAGGCACGGGAGGGCTGGAGTAGAAGATGCAGGCCCAGGCAGAGTCCTCTGTGTGAGACCCGCCCCGCACARGTCAGGCCACAGGACCAGGCATTGTAACAGGAGGCCTCTCTGTCTGCAGAGTGGGCCTGGCAGGAGACYGAGGCAGGGGCATTGCTATGAGTTCTCAGGACAGCCTGAGCTAACTAACAGAATCTGAAACAACAACAAAATACCCAAACAAAATGGGGGTGGAGCTGAGGTGGTAGAGAGGCTACCCAGAAGGCCCTCRGCTCCATCCATTTCAGTCAGGCATGCTGCTCCAAACAGAGCCTCCCAGCACTCAGGAAGTGGAGGCAGGAGGATTATGAGTTCAAGGTCATCCTTTTTACACAGAGATTTGAAGTGAGCCTGGCCTAGCTGAGGCCCAGGCTGGTGGGGCGTCTCCCCTGGCTGGGGTGCCAAGCCTGATGCCCTGAGTCCCGCAGTGCCCTCTCACCCCCCCCCCCGCGGGGTCCTGTGACAGGCGGTGGCCACACACGTCCACAGTGAATAATCTTACAGGCAGAAGAGACCTACAACCTCCCATACGCACCAGGCACGTGCTGCGCGCGCGCGCGAGCTATGTGGGGGAGTCTCGGGGGACTCAGAGGCCCTGAAAATGACTGTGCTCGTGACTCTGCCTAGACTGGAGGTCGGGCGTGGCGGTGCCCTGGGACATAGCAGTCGCCTACCTGCTGCAGGGGAGTTTCTACTGTCATTCCATCTATGCTACCGTGTACATGGACAGCTGGCGCAAGGACTCCGTGGTCATGCTGCTGCACCACGTGGTCACCCTGCTCCTCATCGCCTCCTCCTACGCCTTCCGGTGAGTTCATTGGGAGAGGGCAGGTGACATGTGCGAGGGGCCAAAGGCCCGGTCAGGGCTAGTGTGAACGCTGAGGCRGAGCGAGGAAGGATCCTGGCTCAGGGGTGTGTGAGGCCTGGAGAGGGGCTCAGAGACCCGCCCTCTCTCTCTGCTCCCTTGGGTCTAAGCCTGTGTGACAGACACCCTTTTCGAAAATTCCTCTCACATTCATTTCTTYGGGAGGTGGCATGGGCACTGCAGCTTGTGTGGCGGTCAGAGGACAGCACTGAGGATTTGGTTCTCGTTCCACCATGTGGGTCCTGAGAATTGAACTCTGGATGTCAGATTTGATGGCGAGTGCCTTTACCCACTGAGCCATCTTGCTGCCCACCTGCATGACAACTTTGACCCAGACATACAGCAAGGGTTCACTCAAAGGGGACCCAGAGAGAATAGATCTCCAGAAGGCCTAGAGCCCACGTGTTCCTGCCTTCTCAGGGGCCCGAGACAGGAGGCTCGCTTGAGCCAGAGTCCCAGGCCTGAGCTAGAGTCCAGCTCTTCTCTAACAGAGCAGAGACTCAGCTGGGCGGGGGCTGAGACAGGTGAGCCTGTGCATTCAGGGACAGCAAGAGCTGTCNGAGGAAGAAGAGGAGGAAGAGGAGGAAGAGGAGGAGGAGAAAGAGGAAGAGGAGGAAGAGAGTGCGTTTAACCACGGAGCCACACTTTTTCAGTGGTTCTCAACCTTCCCAATACTGTGGACCTTTAATACAGTTCCTCATGTTGTGGTGACCCCCAACCATAAAATTATTTCATTTCTACTTCATAATTTTGATATTTATGAAGTGTTATGAATTGTAATGTAAATATCTGATATGCAGGAGATCTGACATGTCACCCCTATGGGGGTTGTGACCCACAGCTTGAGAACCACTGCTCTAGACCCCAGCCCTAAGTTCTTTTTAAAAATGATTTGTGGGGCTGGAGAGCTGGCTCAGCAGTTAAGAGCACTGACTRCTCTTCCAGAGGTCCTGAGTTCAAATCCCAGCAACCACATGGTGACTCACAACCATCTGTAATGGGATCTGATGCTCTCTTCTGGTGTGTCTGAAGACAGCTACAGTGTACTCACATGTAATAAACAAATAAATCCTTTAAAAAACAAAAAAGAAGCTGGGCAGTGGTGGCGCACGCCTTTAATCCCAGCAGTTGGGAGGCAGAGGCAGTCGGATTTCTGAGTTTGAGGCCAGCCTGGTCTACAGAGTGAGTTCCAGGACAGCCAGGGCTACACAGAGAAACCCTGCCTCAAAAACAAACAAACAAGCAAACAAATAAACAAATAAAAAAGAAAAACCAAAGGGAGAAAGAAAAAAAAGGAGGGAGGGAGAGAGGGAGGGAGGGGGAGGGGGAAGGGAGAGGGAGCAAGGAAGGAAGAAGACTGAGGGGCAGTGGGGCCAGCCAAGAAGATCTCTCTCTGCTTTGGTTTCCTGCCCTGACTTCTCTCCGTGCCCTGGTGCTGGCACTGCCCTCACACTGCCTCTGCTGCCCCAGGTTTATCAGGGACTGAGATGCRTCTACTTATGTGTGTAGGTCTTTCCTTGAAAAGCAGTCTCTCTGTAGTTGAAGCTGATCTGGAACTGAAGGAGATCCTTCTGCCTCAGCCTCCCGAGTGCTAGGATTAGCCGTGGGTGACACCAGTCCCAACTCCATTCCCTGTCAAGAATGTAGAGCCAGGCACTGAGTAAGAGCGGCGACTGCTCTTCCAGGAGGGTCGGGTTCACATCCCAGCAGCCACACCGTGGCTCAAAACGGTCTGGAATTCCAGTCCCAGGGGATCAGAGGCTCTCTTGGGGCCTCTGTGAGCGAGCATCAGGTGCACAAGTGGCACACTAACACACATGCAGAGAAGCATCCATACGCACAAAATAAATGCACAAATAAGTTTTTTGTTTGGTTTTGGTTTTTTGTTTTTCAAAGATTTTTTTTATATATAAGTGCACTGTCTCTGTCTTCAGACWCRYCAGAMGAGGGCATCGGATCCCATTACAGATGGTTGTGAGTCACCATGTGGTTGCTGGGATTTGAACTCAGGACCTCTGGAAGAGCAGTCAGTGCTCTTAACCACTGAGCCATCTCTCCAGCCCATCCCTTTGGTTTTTCTTTTTTTCTTTTTCTTTTTATAAATGTATTTTTATGTATATGAGTCCACTGTAGCTGTGTTCAGACACACCGGAAGAGGGCATCGGATCCCATTACAGATGGTTGTGAACCACCGTGTGGTTACTGGGAATTGAACTCAGGACCTTTGGAAGAACAGTCAATACTCTTAACCTCTGAGCCATCACTCCAGCCCCCCTTTGGTTTTTCAAGACAGTGTTTTATGTGTAGCTCTGGCTGTCCTGGAATTTGCTCTGTAGACCAGGTTAGCCTCGAACTCACAGATCCTCCTTTCTTACAGCACCCTGGGCCACCTGTCCAGGGGTGGAGCCACCCACAGTGGGCTGNCTCAGCGTCGGGATGGGCAGCCGAAAACAGGCCTGGCTGGGAGCGCTGGCTGTTCTCTCAAGGACAGAAGTTTTGTGTCCGTCCCCACATGGTGGCTCACCTGTGACTCTGCTTCAGGGCACTGAAGACACTGCCCAGCACAGGCACTGGCATGCGCACCCCACACAGACATAGATGACAGGGGTAAGAGAGGCCGGAGCCAGGGCTCGGGTTAACAGCATGTGAGCTGTTCTCTTGGGTTTGCTTTTATGTGTACAGGAGTCTTGTCTGTGTGGAGTGGGGTCCCCTGGCACTGGAGTTGCAGGTGGTTGTGAGCCCCAGGTGGGTTCTGGGAGCCAAACTGAGCCACCTTTCCAGCCTCAGTCCCTAGCACAGTGTTCTAGGACTCTGACACCCTCTTTCTGGGCTCAGCAGGCACTGCACACAGATACGCAGTTACACACGCACAATCAAACAATAACAAAAGCGCACGTGTGGCCCTGGGCGAACGCCGCTCCACAGTCCGGTGTGACTGTCCCCATTCTGCAGGTACCACAACGTAGGCCTCCTGGTGTTCTTCCTGCATGACGTCTGTGACGTGCAGCTGGAGTTCACCAAGCTCAATGTGTACTTCAAGGCCAGGGGCGGGGCCTACCATCGCCTGCACGGGCTGGCGGCCAACCTGGGCTGCCTCAGCTTCTGCTTCTGCTGGTGAGAGGGGTGGGCCGGACAGGAGGGGTACATCTTGTTGGATAGTGGGCGAAGCAAGGGAAGAGGGGGCGTGGCTTATTGGGGCCGGAGAATAGTCCAGGGGAAGAGGCTGATTGGTAAGAGGACTGTGGCCCAGTTCAGGAATGCCTGTCCTAGGCAGGGAAGGGGCAGGGTCTGGCACGTGGGTGGGGCTGCCAGGYCAAGGTGCTGAGAAGGACAGAAGTGGCTCAGGGATCCTGGGGATGAGTCACAAGTGAATGGTGGAAGGAACTGGCAGAGTTGGGGGAGGGGAGCTGAAGGAGGGGAAGAGGACTGCTCTTCCTCACCACCCCCATCTCTCTGACGGCCCCTCCCCCCAGGTTCTGGTTCCGCCTCTACTGGTTCCCACTCAAGGTTCTGTATGCCACCTGCCACTCCAGCCTGCAGTCTGTGCCCGACATTCCGTACTATTTCTTCTTCAACACTCTGCTGCTGCTCCTCATGGTCATGAACGTCTATTGGTTCCTGGTGAGTCCAGCCCTCCGGGCCATCCTCAGGCCTGCGATGGGCCTGTGTGCAGGTGCAAAGGGCCTGTGGCAGCCACAGGGGTTCATTGGTGCCTTTTCACTCCCGCAGTACATTGTGGCTTTCGCAGCCAAGGTGCTGACTGGTCAGATGCGTGAACTGGAAGACTTGAGGGAGTATGACTCTCTGGAAGCGCCGACAGCCAAGCCCTGCAAAGCCCAGTGAGTGAGTGAGTGAGTGAGAGAGTGGGGCGGGGCCTTGGTCGTCCTCAGGGAAAGCACCAGAAGCAGAGGCTTGGCTATGTAGTCCRAGATGTAGCATCTGGGAATGAGCTAGAGAGAGGCCTGTCAGGGCTGGGAGCTGCTTGCTAGGCCAGAAGGAATGTGCAAGAGACTGGGTCAGGCCCAGTCGTGATCTCCAGCTCCCAAAAGGACAGCAAGGGCCCAGGAGATGCCAAAGCACTGTCTGCCTGGCCCGCTGGCTTGGGGTCTGGGGTTAGCTCAAGCAGGGGACCGCACCAACCCCAGTCTGGACAGACAAACAGKGTTTAGGACATACAGCCCCCTGCCACAGTGTGGGCAGCATTGAGCAGGAGCAGGGCAGAGGCCTTAAAAAGTTCCCGAAGGTGCACACCAGCCAGGCCTTGGGATGCCTCAGCTCAGACACCATGAGGCAGAAGGTGGAGAGGGGGAGAGCAATGGTAATAATTATCGTAGGGTTGGAGTATGTCATAGCGTGTGTGTGCAGTCAGAGAACACCCTTCAGATGTCGAGTCTCTTTCCACACGCGGGGCCCAGGGACCGATCGATCGCGAGCCGTCAAGTCTGGCTACGAGCGCCTTTAGCTGCTGAGCACTCTTGTTGGTCCTGTGTTTGTCTGCTCTGCGTTTAGTTCTTAGATTATTTTATTGTATGTGTGTGAGTGTTTCGCCTGCATATATGTGTGTGCGTTATGCATGAGCAGTGCCCAAGAAGGCCGGAAAGGGCATCGGATCCTCTGAAACTAGAGACAGGTGTGAACCTCCATGTGATTGCTGAGAATTGAACCCTGGTACTTAGAAAGAGCAGTAGTGACATGCACACCTTTAGTCCCAGCACTCAGAGGCAGAGGCAAGTGGCTCTCTGTGACTTTGAGACCAGCCTGGTCTACAGAGTGAGTTCCAGGACAGCCAGGGTGACACAGAGAAACCCTGTCTCAAAAAGAAGAGGAGGAGGAAGAAAGAAGAGGGAGATGGAAGAAGGTAGAAGAGAAGGAAGAAGAGGAGGAGGAAGAGGAGGAAAAGGAGGAGGAGGAAGAGGAGGAAAAGGAGGAGGAGGAAGAGGAGGAGGAAGAAGAGGAGGAAGAGGAAGAAGAGGAAGAGGAGGAGGAGGAAGAGGAGGAGGAAGAAGAGGAGGAAGAAGAGGAGGAGGAGGAAGAAGAGGAGGAAGAGGA
>BDUI01011409.1:13860-25419 GCA_002335545.1 Apodemus speciosus
AAAAAAAAAAAAAAAAAAAAAAAAAAAAAGATTACAGAGTGAGTTCTGGGCCAGCCCAGGCTACATAGAGAAGCCCTGTCTCAAACTAACATAGCCTTCAGATCTCAGGCCAACAAGATGACTCAGTGCTATCATTGCTGCCAATGATTATGACCATTATGACCTGTCTGAGACCCACATGGTAGAAGAGAACCAGCTCCCAAAAGTTATATGCTTACATAGGTACAGGCACACACAAATACATAAATTAAACAAACAGCCCAGGTCTCCAGACTGGGATATAACTCAATGGTAGAGTATTTGCCTAGTATGTGTGAGGCCCTGGGATCAATCCTCAGAAAGACAACACACACACACACACACATTCACATGACAGAGTCAGTCTCCAGAAATATCACGGAGGTTTTTGAGCCTAGATGTCAGTTTCTTTGGAGAATCACACAAAACTCCCAATAGGCTCCATCCTTTTTTTTTTTTTTATCTCTGATTATATTAATAACAAAGGGAAGGTTTACATATGCTGCAAGGTTGTATGCCTTTTCTTTGTACCTTTGACCTTCTCAGTAACTAGCAGTCTTCTAACAGCAAGAAAGATCTTTACTAAGAAAGTGTCAACTCCCCAGAAATTTGTTCTCTGACCTCTAACACAGGTAAAAGAGCAAAAGCATAGCACACATAGACATATCTTCCCAGGATCTGGTTCCATATGTGTCTTAGATCTTCTGAACCTGAATACCCTCTAACTCACCGATAGTAGGTGGAAGCTCTTATAAGGTTTGCATGAATTCTGCTGTAGACTTAGAACCACATAAAATAGGATCTTGGAGCCGGGCGGTGGTGGCGCACGCCTGTAATCCCAGCACTCTGGGAGGCAGAGGCAGGTGGATTTCTCAGTTCGAGGCYAGCCTGATCTACAGAGTGAGTTCCAGGACAGTCAGGGCTATACAGAGAAACCCTGTCTCGAGGGGGAAAAAAAAGGATCTTGGAGCTAGAGATGTAGAGATGTAGCTCAGTAGAGTGCTGGTCTATTATCAAGCATGAGTCCCAGAGTTCTGACCCAAGCACCTCATAGAAGTGGGGTGGTGCAGGCTCATCTGTAATCCTAGCAGATTTTAGCTGTTGAGTGAATTCAAGGCCAGGTCAGAATACATGAGAACTTGCCACCCCTCAAACAGGGACAGAAGTAGAACTTGAAGGGTAGTGTTGGTAGTTTTCAGTAGTGTAAACTGTGAGATGGCCATACTCTAGTCAGTAACCCTAATAAACTAATTTTTGCCAAGATGGACTTGCCCAAAGCTTCATTTGTTATGTCTGCAACTTCAGAAAGTTTATCTTGACTTGAAACAAACACTGCCTATCTCTACTTGCCCAGGTTCTAAAGCACCAGTTCTCAAGTTGTGGCTCCTGATCCCTTTAGTAAACATTTACATTATGATTCTATCTCCAAACATATTTACATTAAGACTCACAACAGCAAAATTAGTTATGAAGTAGCACCAAAAATAGTTTTATGGTTGGGAGTCATCACAAGATGAGGAACTGTATTCAAGAGTCACAGCACCGGCCAGTGGTGGTGCATGCCTTTAATCCCAGCACTTGGGAGGCAGAGGCAGGTGGAATTCTGAGTTTGAGGACAGCCTGGTCTACAGAGTGAGTCCAGAACTATACAGAGAAACCCTGTATTGAAAAAAGTGGGGGTGGGGGTGGGGGTATTTACAGCATTAGGAAGGTTGAGAACTACTGTTCTAAATGGTTTGCCATTTTCCCGTAATGCCACTTTGACAATAATCACATTGATGACAATTCAGATGACCAGAGAGCCATCCAGCYATGGCACTGTGTATTGGACCTTGGTTAAAGAASTTCCAACAGGCTAGGGCTAAAGAGATGGCTTCACAGTCAAGAACCCTTGCTACAGCTGGGCGGTGGTGGCACACACCTTTAATCCCAGCACTTGGGAGGCAGGGGCAGGTGAATTTCTGAGTTCAAGGCCAGCCTGGTCTACAGAGTGAGTTCCAGGATAGCCAGGGCTATATGGAGAAACCCTGTCTCGAAAAACCAAAAAGAAGACCCATGCTACACAATCATAAGCCTGGAGTTTGAATTCCATTTAATATGCCAGGAGTCTGGAATGGAATTTTGTTTTTGAGATAGGGTCTCACTGTGTTGCCCTAGCTGACACTCCTACAACTTTGTAAACCAGGCTGGCCTTGAGCTCTCAAAGTTCTGCCTGTCTCTGCCTCTTCTAAGTGGTGGGATTACAGGCACAGGACACCTGTCCTGGTGTTTGCCAGCATGTTTATCAGTGTATTGTGTGCAATCTCTAAGAAAGGTACAAGTGTGTGCCAGATTCCCTGGAACTAGAATTGCAGATGGGGTGCTGAAAACCAAATCCAGATTCTCACTAAGAACAAATGCTCTTAACCATTGAGCCATTTCTCCAGTCTAGATGATTATTATTGCTTTACTTTGTAGCCAGATTCACAGCAATCATTCTGCCTGAGCTTACAGGGATTAACACTAATTAGGTTTTTTGGGGAGGATGATGGAGGTGGGGTGGGCATAAGATTTCATTCTGCAGTTCATCCTGGCTTTGAACTCTTGTCCATCTTTCAGTCTCCAAAATCATGGAGTTACAGATATGAACTACCATATATGGTGTTGGAAAGAGTTTTAAAAGTATCTAATCATCCGTACTCTTACCAAGAATTAGCAACATTAACCTCACCAGAGGTTAAACAAGGCCAACTTTATACCACGTATTTAAATACCTCTAATCCCAAATGTTAAGAATCTTTAAGGTTTTATCATGCCACTTATTTTGTGTGCCAGACCACATGTATAGGAGGCAGAGGATAGCTTGGTTCCCTCCTTCAACTATATTATGTCCCAGGCTAAAACTCGGTCGCTCGGTGGCATCCTCCTCCATCTGCTTAGCCATCTCATCTAGTTTTTGTTTTAAGAAACAGTCTCTCACTGTATAGAGTTGGGATTGAAGGATGGCTCTATCACACCTAACTCATAGGAATCTTTTAACAGGTAATTTTACTGGGATTGGTTTATTTCCAATCCCTTTATTCCCATCACTTGTGGGGCAGAGGCAGACAGATCTCTTATGAGGACCATCAACCAACAAACTGAAAATCTGTTTCCGATAACTCAAGTCACCTGGTTACAAAGAGGCGGAAGACAGTTTTATCCATTATGATTTATTCTCTACAATACTTCATTCAGGATTCTGATGACTTGTACTCAGAAGTTATATAGCCAAGAGGCAACCAAGTGTAATACAAATAATTGGTCTGAAGTCTTTGCAGTGAAGGCCATACAATCTCTTCGGGGAAACAAAAATAAAATAAACACACAGTTTAGAACATAGTTTTCTAGGCTTCAGAAATCTCAGTAGAAAGTAACACCATTAGTGAAATTGTAGATGTAACATAGCATGGAAAACAGATTTTGCTCAAAATATTAAAATTAACACCCAAGACTTTTGTATAGATGATTTATTATAAACAGTAAAATATATGTAATGTTTCAACTACAAACCCTTTTTCTAAAGGGTTTCTAACATGAGTTATTTTAACATTATGAAGCAAAAACATTTTAAGAACCTCACAGTGGAAACAACCCAACACTGACAAACTCTAATGATCAGAGACATTCGCTTTCAGCTCAGGAAAACAAGAACAATTCATAATTACAGAGCATATGTCCTAGCTGTGGGTATGATGAGACAAGCCAACTTTCCAGACCAAAAGGCACTCACAGCTAGGGATGAAACAAATTCCAAACCAAGCCAGCAGTTTGGCTGGTTCTTTGAGAGCAGTGGGGACCTTGCAGCCTATCGCTAAAGGAAACCCAGGGCAGGAAACGGTTCCTTTCCACTACCACCAACTGGCCCTAGACTGGCCCACCCTTATCACTGCTTTGGTCAACGTGTAGAAGGCAGCGCAGATCTAATTCAGAGCATTACTTCCCTATGCAAAGCCCCCATGTGGACAATCCAGTTCCTTTTTTTAAGAGCTATCTGCCACATGTTCCCAGGAAGTGACCGAGACTGTGTACTTCAACTTGTGAATGAATATGCTGACACCAATAGAGCCCATTTCTTTGGGGCCAAATAATTTTCCTTGCCTGGTTTCCAAGTCTCCTTGACAAGGCAGGAGGAACGTGAGCATGTGTCCTGCTGGATTGCTGTGGGAACACGAGGGAATGTGCAGGGAGTAAGGCTTCTTCTCTCCAAAACCACTGAGCCACTTCAGTGTGATGCTGGGCTTTGCCAGCTGGACTCTTGCTTACTGATTCCCCCACCTCCACCCTTTTGGGGCTTTCTGTTCATCTTAAATGGCAAGTGTTCTACCCCACCCTCAATAAAATAAAATACATACTATACATTGGGAAAGACAAGATAGGGCAACATTTCTACAAGAAAAACAGGCTTGAGAGCATGGCACTGTAGATGCTTGCATGACCAGTCTCACTGAGAGTGCTCAGGGGTGAAGTTTAGCACCATTTTTTTTTTTTTTTGCATTTTGCTTTAAATCTTTAGAAATTAAACAACTCTTAACATAGAACGCTTGAACAGTAATGAGTGTAGCCCTATGTATCAATACTGTTTTACAAATTGGAAGTGGGTGCCTCAGTCCAGAGCTGAGCACCCCGCATCAATCCATGGCACCTGAGAGCACCTGCTGTCACATGTCAGTAACATAGCCTTCATTCCTCTCAGCAGCATGAGACCCCTTCATCCTATGTATGTGAAGGAACCCAAACTGGCAGTAAGGGGCATGCATTCTGGGCATTCCAATGTCATCAGCATTTCCCTCATCCATTCCAGGTCGTGATCAATCCTGGTACAACCTCTCTGCCCAGTTTTGAAAAACACAAAAACAAAAGTCTGGAACTTTGAKGTGATGCCTAGCCTAGCACACAGGGAGTAGCCCCGCTTCCCTCCCTCCATTCCTGGCACAGGGACTCAGATGATCTTAGGACTCGAATATTTGCCCATTTTGGAAAGCCGCACCATCACATCAATCCTAAAAAAAAAGACATCAAAGCGTCTGTTCACCAAGCTGAGGCCACACTGCCTCCTGCCTTCTCTACACACACTGCTGAAACCAGGGTCATCCTCAGGAGCCTTCCTTCCCGCGGCCGTTGCCTTTGAGTTGCCTGAGCAGTGCCTTTGAGACAGAGCTTTCCAAGCACCTCCCTAGTTTCCTAGTACTATGTGTTTTGCCACCAAGTGAGTGAAAAGAATTTGCTAACTATTTTGGAATGAGTAAAGATGGGAAAGGGAATGTCAAGAGTTTAAATGAGCAACACAGAACAGTTTGGACATTTGCACTGGTGAGGTGAAGAGTCCCAGTATGGTAGGCAAGTTAAAGGTTCACCTTGTTTTATTACACAGCATTGTTCTAGAGTCCTACTGAGGACTGATATATCAAGTCTTCCTACTTCTGCAGGCAAATCAGAAAAGAACTCCCCTAAAGGTCCCTCAGGATGTTTGCCTGTGAAGAAAACCAGCTCAGAGACCCTGGAAGCTCTCCTGTGACAGTATGTCCTAAAGCCCAACCCAACCACCTGTTTACATGTCTGTGCTTCTGAGAACCTAGAGGCAGCTACATAGGCACTGCTACCAGAAAAGAGTTGAGGTAGCCGGGTGGTGAGGAGATCTCTCCTTTCACACCTGCTTACGATGATGACATTGGGACCTCTGTGGGCATCTCCACTCCACTCCTCAGCAGCCTATGCCACAGAGCTCTCTGTTCAACACCAGGAGACTCAGTGCAGGAAGAGTACCAGAACGTCCGCTGAGAGTCGCGTAAGCATGAAAACCTTCACAGCTTACTGTACAACGAAATGTCATCCACAGGACTTCTGGTCTTGGTAGGAGAATCTTGTCCAGGACTCACAGGGGCTCGTGTTGCCCACATTCACCCCTAACATGGTGTTCNCTTGAACAGTAATGAGTGTAGCCCTATGTATCAATACTGTTTTACAAATTGGAAGTGGGTGCCTCAGTCCAGAGCTGAGCACCCCGCATCAATCCATGGCACCTGAGAGCACCTGCTGTCACATGTCAGTAACATAGCCTTCATTCCTCTCAGCAGCATGAGACCCCTTCATCCTATGTATGTGAAGGAACCCAAACTGGCAGTAAGGGGCATGCATTCTGGGCATTCCAATGTCATCAGCATTTCCCTCATCCATTCCAGGTCGTGATCAATCCTGGTACAACCTCTCTGCCCAGTTTTGAAAAACACAAAAACAAAAGTCTGGAACTTTGAKGTGATGCCTAGCCTAGCACACAGGGAGTAGCCCCGCTTCCCTCCCTCCATTCCTGGCACAGGGACTCAGATGATCTTAGGACTCGAATATTTGCCCATTTTGGAAAGCCGCACCATCACATCAATCCTAAAAAAAAAGACATCAAAGCGTCTGTTCACCAAGCTGAGGCCACACTGCCTCCTGCCTTCTCTACACACACTGCTGAAACCAGGGTCATCCTCAGGAGCCTTCCTTCCCGCGGCCGTTGCCTTTGAGTTGCCTGAGCAGTGCCTTTGAGACAGAGCTTTCCAAGCACCTCCCTAGTTTCCTAGTACTATGTGTTTTGCCACCAAGTGAGTGAAAAGAATTTGCTAACTATTTTGGAATGAGTAAAGATGGGAAAGGGAATGTCAAGAGTTTAAATGAGCAACACAGAACAGTTTGGACATTTGCACTGGTGAGGTGAAGAGTCCCAGTATGGTAGGCAAGTTAAAGGTTCACCTTGTTTTATTACACAGCATTGTTCTAGAGTCCTACTGAGGACTGATATATCAAGTCTTCCTACTTCTGCAGGCAAATCAGAAAAGAACTCCCCTAAAGGTCCCTCAGGATGTTTGCCTGTGAAGAAAACCAGCTCAGAGACCCTGGAAGCTCTCCTGTGACAGTATGTCCTAAAGCCCAACCCAACCACCTGTTTACATGTCTGTGCTTCTGAGAACCTAGAGGCAGCTACATAGGCACTGCTACCAGAAAAGAGTTGAGGTAGCCGGGTGGTGAGGAGATCTCTCCTTTCACACCTGCTTACGATGATGACATTGGGACCTCTGTGGGCATCTCCACTCCACTCCTCAGCAGCCTATGCCACAGAGCTCTCTGTTCAACACCAGGAGACTCAGTGCAGGAAGAGTACCAGAACGTCCGCTGAGAGTCGCGTAAGCATGAAAACCTTCACAGCTTACTGTACAACGAAATGTCATCCACAGGACTTCTGGTCTTGGTAGGAGAATCTTGTCCAGGACTCACAGGGGCTCGTGTTGCCCACATTCACCCCTAACATGGTGTTCKCTTATGAAGCATGGAGGTTGTGGACCAACTCTTGGTACACAATAAACTGGAAGTTTAAAAAAAGGAATTTAAAACAACCTAAAAGTGGTTCCTGTTGGTCTCCGTTGCCCAGGCTGCCAGGGAGCACATCTAACTGATGTGCTGGGCTGTGGGGGAGGGGAGAAGCCTCCATGGATCACCATCACTTCCAGTTTGCAGTGTGTGGCCAACACATGTGGGAAATCACCAGACAACAGTCTTCTGAACCCACACAGCCATTCTCACTGGTTATTGGGGAGCCCTGATCCAACAGAACCCCAGATTGAGGAAAGGCTGATATAAGGCTTGGGCCCCTCATGTTCTGTTGCTTTCAATGTATCCCCACACCCTCCAGTCAGCAGGAGGCAGACTTGGCAACGGAAGCTAGCATCATAAAATGGTGCAGTAATAGAAGTAACTGGACCAGGAGGAGGAGGCATCTGCTCCAATGATGTCATAGCCATTGGTGGCCACAGGGGGGTGGGACTGGTCATGTAGCCGTGTGTCAGGAGTAATGATTGTAGAGGGGCGGGGCATGAAGAGTGCCATTCTGGAAACAGTGCTGTCGAGAAGCAATATACTCTGCGTAACTGATTGTCACCTTCTCACTTCGATACCTGTATGAGGAAACAGGCAAAGTATTAAGAACCCCAAATATATCAGTGTGAAGAGTCACTCAGAGAAAACCAAAAGTTTATCCCACAGTTTCAAAGAATAAGATGGAAGACCAAGAGCAATCTTACTTACAGAAAATGAAAAGACGGCACAAGAAAATGATGCTGTTATTACAAATGAACAAGATGAGAAAGCACAATCACAGTTCACCCCTGAGAATGTATCTCAGCACATCCCACCTCAAAACGCTACATATGCTTATCAACAGGCTGCTGGTGAGCAATCTGCTACCAGATCTGGATGAGGAATTTCAACGTCAAATTACATGGGTGACAGATTGGAAGATGGCTTCACCAAAACCCAGTGTAAACTGCGTTATCTACGTTCAGGTTAAAAATGAGATAAATTTGACAGAAATGCAACCTCAATTTGTAGAAGAGCAACAAACAAGTTATAACTAAAAGGGGCATAGATACCTAATTCTGGGTCAAGTTCTGATGAAGCAGGTTAATGGATCCTTGGCTATAGGAAGGTCTCACTCCCCAGATGAATATGCCATATCACGGGGTCATCAGAACAATTCATAGCACTTTGGCTTTGCTCTGGAAAGAGCCATGAGTCAGGATGCAAAGCATGGGTGTTACAAACCTATGGAGCCTACTCCAGAGCACAGGAGCTGGGTGACCATCCTTACCCAGAGCCATCTCTTTCCCACTGTAATCACTCCTCCACTGCAAGGTGATTATTCCTGAATTTTGACAGGGAAATGGCTGTTCAAATAAATTGTAATAGTAGTAATGCTTTGTATTTGCAGTGTTTTTATTATTATTATAATTATTATTATTCTGACTATTGTTATATTTGGAGCTGGAGATGGAACCCAGGGCCTTGAGCATGCTATGTATTAAGCTCTACCACTGAGCCGCAGTCCCAGCCCCTGGATATTTGGAATTTAATGCATTCAAAAACACTGGGTTATCTTCCAAACAGACCTGTGGAGCTAGCATACGATGACTCAGCATTTTGTCGATGAGGGTCAGAGGGGTAGAACACTGACAGCCACTGAACGCCTCCAGTGTTGCCCTTGCCTGAAAACACTGTACCTTACCTTAAAGCCTGAAGGAATTACAACTCACATCCTACAGAGGAAACAGTTCAGGGAGATGAACTAACGTCCCAGGTTACATAGTTAAACAACTGAGCCTGGGATACAGACCCAAGTTAGTATGTGTTCCGTAAAACTCCCAGCTCACCCTGGAAGCACTGTCCCCCCAACGGGACTCTCCTTTGTTCTCTGCCCCCTGACTGCGTGGTGACTAGGAAGAGGCACTTTTAAGTGACCCTGCATTTACACTCCTGGAGGCCTCGCCTTTTAAACCCAACCTCCCCCTAAACTGTTGCAGGTCTTACTCTGTTTCAGTCTGTTAGACTGGCTTTGGAAACAAAGAATACCCGGGGAGTCTCCCCTTTGGCAGCCACTGCTTCCTCAGGGCTCTCTCCTGTTTTCTTCTCCTTCCCACCACGGATCCTGTATTCACACCCCATCTAAGAACACCTAACAGAGAAAATAGGGCAGCTGCTTACCTCGTGAGTTTGATTGATTTTCTGAATTCACTGGTAATTGGAGCCTTAAAACCACCTTTCCTGAGCAAGGAGTCTATTGTCTGGATCTGATCCCAGTCTGAGGAAAACAAGCCACAATAGGGTCAGCACACAGTCAAAGCATGGGGGGAACAYGCTCCAATACGACCAGTGTAGGACGACAAATGGGATTCAAGAAACAGAGTGTGCTCAGGAAAAGGAAGCCCTGGGCCATGGTCCACACACCGGAAGCAAATCAGCCTCACTMACAGTCCAGCAAAGACCCTGACACAAGACATTATAACTCATTGTGCCTTGATGCTGTCCCCATGTCCCCRCTCTTTCTTACCAGGTATTACCCAAGTACAATTCTGAAGCTCATGTTGTACCCAGGGCTGCTCTATAGAAAGGCAGACTAGAAAGACAGTTTCTCACTACATTGCCTAGATTTTACTTTTTATCTCTGGGTATGTGTGTGATGGGGTGGTATGAACACATGAGGACAAAAGATGATGTAGGATCTGCTGAAAGTGGAGTTACATGTGGTGAGCAGCATCATGGGTGATGGGAACCAAATCTAGGTCTTCTGCAAAGCACTAAGAATCACTCTGTTTTTTTTAGGGTTTTTCTGTGTAGCCTTGGTTGTCCTGGAACTCTCTGCAGACTAGGCTAGCATCAAACCCAGAGATCATTCTGCCTCCAAAATGCTGGGATTAAAAGCATGCGCTACTCCCACATCTGGGTTTTGTTTGTTGTTGTTTTTTTGCTATTACTATTTACTTTATATGCATTGGTGTTTTCCCTGCATGTATGACTGTGTGAGGGTGTCAGATCTGGAAC
Organism: Apodemus speciosus; assembly: GCA_002335545.1. NCBI lineage: Eukaryota > Metazoa > Chordata > Mammalia > Rodentia > Muridae > Apodemus > Apodemus speciosus. Next base: position 24,250 of record BDUI01011409.1, read on the forward strand.
TGGGAGTTATGGACAGTGAGCTGCCATGTGGCTGCTGGGAATTGAACCTGAGTCCTCTGGAAGAGCAGCCAATGCTCTCACACCCTGAGCCATCTCTCTAGCCGCACCTAGGATGATCTTGAACTTCTAGCTTCAAGTAATTTCTCAGCCTCCTGTGCAGATGTAATTACAGAAAGAAGGGAATTGGTTTTTTAAATTTTTTAAATTATGTGTGTGTGTTTGTTTGTCTGGCTGTCTAGACCAGAGTGCAGAGATCCCAGATCCCAGAAACAAAGGATCCCCTTGGAGCTGAAGTTCTAGGCAGACTTGGATACTGGCAGTCAAACCTCAGTTCTCTGGAAAAGCAGTAAAGACTTAATTGCTGAGCCATTCCTCCAGCCAAGAGGGAAAAATTTATATATATATATATATATATAAAATGTAAGTACACTGTAGCTGTCTCCAGAACCTCAGAAGAGGGTGTCAGATCTCATTACTGATGGTTGTAAGCCACCATGTGGTTGCTGGGATTTGAACTCAGGACCTCTGGAAGATCTTATCAGTTCTTAATCACTGAGCCATCTCCCCAGCCCCCAAGAGGGAAATTTAAATTATGTGGCTTTTACTGCCTTAAACAGCCTTTCATTCAGTTTGATACTTGGTATGACAGAACTGATAGCAGTAAGAAAATTATTTCCTTAGAAAAGTTCTTCACATCTATAGTATTGCTAAGTGTCCTTTATTTTGGGTTTTGTTTTGTTGTTGTTGTTGTTGTTTTGGAAAATTGTCTTGTAATATATGTACCCCAGTTTATGCTCAAACTCAAAAAACTCAGTCTTTTTACTTCAACCTCCTGAGTGTCAGGACTTGTGTACCTCATTCTTTTAAAAAAAAAAAAAAAGTGTCCAGGTACCCAAAGATGGTAGTGGGGTGAGATGTCCCTGAAACTGGAATTGATAGCAATTGCTAGAGATAGTTGCTGGGAACCAAAATATGGTCCTTGACAAGAGCAGTACACATTCTTTAGCACTGGACCATCTCTCCAGCCCCTCGGTCTTATACATTTTAAGCATCAAAAGTACAAACCTGGGCAGTGGTAGCCCATGCCTGTAATACCAACACTTGGGAGGCAGAGGCAGGTGGATTTCTGAGTTTGAGGCTAGCCTGGTCTACGGAGTGAGTTCCAGGACA
>BDUI01011411.1:27184-42353 GCA_002335545.1 Apodemus speciosus
AAAGACCAAAGGAGTTGAAGGGGTTTGCAGCCCCATAGGAGGAACAACAATATGAGTCAACCAGTACTCCTAGAGCTCCCAGGGACTAAACCATCAACCAAAGAGTACACATGGAGGGACCCATGGCTCCAGCTGCATATGTAGCAGAGGACGGTCTTGTTGGACATCAAAGGGAGGAAAGATTTGATGCCATAGTGTAGAGGAATACCAGGACAGGGAAGCAGAATTGGGTGGGTTTGTGAGCAGGGGGAAGGGAGATGGGATAGGGGGTTTTCTGGAGGGTAAAAGAGGAAAGGGGATAACATTTGAAATGTAAATAAAGAGAATATCTAATAAAAAATAAATGTAAAAACAAAAAAAGAAGAGACCAAAAGAATCTCACTACATTGGATGTTCCTAAGTGCCAGGTGGTCACAGGAAGCATGGAAAGGTTATATGCAGAGTATCCCAAGTGATAGGGCTAGAGGCTTTAGCAGGACTAAGGAGAAGGGGACTGAGAAGGTTACATGTAAAGTCAGGCTGAAGGACATGGAGATAGGTCAGGAAGATTATTTAAGGCAGAGGGTAGAAATCAAGTACGAAGGTATTTAGTCAGGAGAATGGCTGGCAAGTGTCCATGTTAGAAACGGGGCACGAGGGAAGCTGAGGGAAAGAAAAGGTGCCACTCGGTGGTAGAGCACATGCAAGTGAGCTAGTTTCAGTCCCCAGTCTTGCAAACAGCAGAGAATGATTGGATGTGAAACAGGAAACTGAGCCAGAGAAGGCACTGAGGAACCACAGGACAGATGAGCCAAGGCTTTTCCATGTCCTTACTATTTGGTGGGGTGCTTTGGAGAACCAAGAAGAAGCTCCATAGCTTCCAGGTGAAGGGGATCAAGAGTAAGGATGAGATCCTAATTTTCCATTTCCCCTCCATCTCAGCAAAGCAGGTAGTAAGGCAGCGTTTTTCTGAGTAAGGCACCTGACCTATCAGTTTGCGATAATCACTAGTTGAAGGTGTAGTAGGGGAGCCTCCAAACAAAAGTAGACATATTCATTTGACCGATGCAGGAAGTTCACTAATACCAGGTTTTATCTGCCAGGGAGTGGGGAGTGGATTGCCCACCATAAAAGTATCACCTGAGTTCAGCTCTCATGGCCACTGTGACTGCAGCCTCATTGTGACTCTCATTCTGGCTTTGGAAGAAGTATCAGACTCAGAATGAAATGCCAAACTGCAAATGCGGGTATTTTTTCCTTATTTTTTTTTCATCATGTGTTTTTTTTTTTTTTCTTCTCAGATTTAATCTTAGATTTTGCCACCAATGCGCCACCAGATTTCTTAGTATAAACAACCGGCTGTTTCAGAGATGAATTTCTTACATATGTCATTTCCTCTCTGGATAAAGAAACTGGGTTACATGCTCTCCAAGGTTCAAGCCTTTAATATTATTCATTTTCCTAAATTGCATTTGTTTTGAGTAGCGATAAACAAGAGCATGGGGCTATTTCTACGTTTCCTGCCTTCTGAGAACTGTCCGGAGGCAGTAACTAGGATGTCACATCCTGTTTGTTGCTAATTACACCCAGAGGCATGGAACATATTCGGCAAATTTTGTAAATAAGTAAATAGGATTCAAGAAGGATGGAAGAGTGCTATCCATTTAGGTATCGGGTAGCCATCACAAGAACAAACTTAGGTTGTACCTGTGCTGGCCAAATGATGTGGCCATGACAGAGCTGATCGGGTCATTCCTACAGCTTAAAGCTGAACATTTTGCTCACCTATCAGGGCACTGCTGAGTACAGAAACAGCTGCCAAGAACCAGGCCATCATAGCACATATGATGCTAGGCTTGCTAACAGTTTCTCGCACTTTCTTAATGTAACATTGCTAATGTGCCCAGCCTTTTTCTACATATTTAATTTCATCATTATAGGATGAGCAGAAGTCAAGTGTCTTGCCTGAAATGAAAGTGTAGAGAAAAGCCTTACTGACCTTGAGGCAGGCAGTCAGTCCTCTAACCTCAAATTCCCTGCTCCGTCCTGCCCATAAATCACATTGTCCATCACAGAATGGTTAAATAGACTTGAGTGTTGATTTATATCAGGTAGTTTATTTGCCACAAACAAAATTTTGTGTAGAATTTTTTTCTCAAAACTTTGTTGCCTGTCTGCAGCAAGTATGTGTAATATTAAATTATTAAACTCAGTGACAGTCGATTGAGTTGAGATACAGCTACAGTAGAGAAAAATTATAGTGGGATTATATCTCTGGTTTAGGGGGACAGTAGGGCGATCATACAAGTATGATTGATTTTGAGAGAGAGAGAGAGAGAGAGAGAGAGAGAGAGAGAGAGAGAGAGAGGAATTGAGAAATTCCTGGGGCAGAAGACCTTCAGCACTAAACCCAAGAACTATCCATGTAAGAAGAACAGAATGTTCATCCAACAACCCAACACAAACAAACTTCCCTGTGTACAAAATATGGAGCCTAAAAGGTATCATAGAGCTAAAAATTAGTTTAAAAGAAGGGAGTGGGTGGGTGGTGGAGCACCCTTCATAGAGGCAGGGGAGGGGGGATGGGATAGGGGGTTTCCGAAGGGGAGTCCTGGAAAGGGGAAAACATTTGAAATGTAATTAAAGAAAATATCCAATAAAAAATGGAAAAAAAATCCTGACTTTGTCATATACCAACTCTGTGACCTAGACAGTCATTTGCTTCCAGCTAAGACCACAGATTTCTTACACGGAAATCTTACAGGGAAAATAATAATGTCAATAATACTCATCTACTAAAATAACATTAAATGAAAGAACCCTCCCCCAAAAGAAAGAAAGGAAGGAAGGAAGGAAGGAAGAAAGAAAGAAAGAAAGAAAGGCTGGGCGTGGTGGCGCATGCCTGTAATCCCAGCACTTGGGAGGCAGAGGCAGGGGGGATTTCTGAGTTCAAGGGCAGCCTGGTCTACAGAGTGAGTTCCAGGACAGCCAGGGCTGCACAGAGAACCCCTGTCTCGAAAAACAAAACAAAACAAAACAAAACAAAACAAAACAAAACAAAACAAAACAAAACAAAGAAAGAAAGAAAGAAAGAAAGAAAGAAAGAAAGAAAGAAAGAAAGAAAGAAAGCAAGCAAGCAAGCAAGCAAGCAAGCAAGCAAGCAAGCAAGCAAGCAAGCAAAAGAATCCACATAGGAAAAATAGAAAACTAAAAATGATACAAATGTAAGGTTTCATTTTATTTGATGATGACTTCAAAGAAGACATCATGTCATTAATTAATCTTATGGATCTGATCTATTTTGAAAAGAAGTTAAGTTTCAACAAGCCTGGAATAGATTTGAAAAGTTGAGTCAATTAACAGAATTGTCAAATCCACAATAACACTTTGGGGGCTGGACTGCTTCCTGTTTTTTCTGCCATATATTTGAAGAATAGAAGATCGACAATTATGTTATATTACTTATTTTTTCTCTCTCACCAAATCACTGTGGGAAAATACTTTTCATTTCCTTTCGATAATTACTTCTAACTAGACTTTACTTGAGTAGCAACTACATTCCCTCATCATGTCCCTCGTTCAATCAAAACCCTCACATGATGTATTTTGAGGGAATTATCTATTTTTAAATTGTACTCCTTGGGACATTGTTACTAAGGAAAAGGAGAAATTAATTTCTGTAAATACTTGCTCATTCACTCATCTGATCATTTAGCTAATTTTTCTTTAGAGTTCACCAGATCACGATTAGCATATTTGGCACATACAGTACAAGCAATGAGTAAGACAGGCCAAGCACCTAACTTCGTGAGCTTCCATTCTAGTGGGAGGAAGTATATATTAAACACAGCCAAAACTTTGGCACTTACCATGCTTTGTACAATGCTGTGAATGACAGAGGTAGAGATCTTTGATAAAGAACACTAGTTATTCTGTACTTGGACTGATATTTAGCAATCAAGCATGTACTTCAACATTTCATTGTCTCATCTGGATTTAGAATAGAGTCAAATGCATGCTTCATGTGGTTTTCTTTTCTTCCTTTCCCCAGAATTACCAGAGAGACAGTCAGTGTAGGAGCCCCTTGCTCATCATCTCTGTTCCTTGTTCACTCATCAAAGGCACCAGGTACCATGCTTCGTGCTAGGAGATGGTGTGGAAAACAAAGCAGATGACCTACCTACTCTCATGGGGTTCATATCTTTCTGGGGTCAGGAGAGAAATATGACACATGGTAAACCATGCAAAGTAAAAGTGATGAACAAGAAAGGCCTTTCTGGAAAGATGGGATTTGAATGGAGAGCATAGGAAGGCAAAGGAGCTCTTTTCTGTGTGGATTTCTGGTGATTATTTCATAAATAAAGGGAACATTAAGATGAATACTAAAGTGGAGCATACTGTTTGAAGATTTATTTTAAAACTATGTGTGTTCGTGAGTGCAGGTAGGTGCCCATGCAGGCTAGAAGCAGGCATTGGATCCTCTGAAGCTAGAGTGCTAGGCTGTTGTGAGTCCCTGCATGGGTGCAGTGAAGTGAACCTAGGTCCTCTGGAAAAGTGCAAAGTGCACTATAACCACTAAGCAGCCTCCCCGGATCTTACAGCTTTGATGAATGATTCAAGAGGCCACCATGGATAAAGGGAGGTAGACGGAGGGGAATAATGCCAGATTATGAGGTCAGATAGTACCAGGGGAACATAGAGACTAAGAAACTTCTTTCAAGTTCTTTTAGTTCTACAGATAAAATAATTCAATAATAGACCCAAAAGGAAACCTGAAGACAATTTTATCACAATTTGAGGAAAACAAGCAACCAAAACAGGCATACAAACACAGGGAAGGCAATCTTGTGATCTGCCTGGAGGGAGGGAACTAGGAAAGATGAAGAAAGAACAGGCCCACACAATTTTTTTTTTCCGAGACAGGGTTTCTCTGTGTAGCCTTGGCTGCCCTGGAACTCACGCTGTAGACGAGGCTGACCTCAAGCTCAGAAATCCGCCTGCCTCTGCCTCCCAAGTGCTGGGATTAAAGGCATGCACCACCACTGCCTGGCTACATGGAGGGACCCATGACTCCAGCCACATATGTAGCAGAGGATGGCCTGGTCGGACATCAATGAGTGTAGAGACCCTTGGGATGTGATAGGAGGTTTTCAGAGGAGAAACCAGGAAAGGGAATGACATTGGAAATGTTAATAAAGAAAATATGCAATAAAATGGAAAAAAAGAGAAAGTAATAAATAACTTTCTTGCCTCACGGGATTTAATTATAGTTGTCATCCTTTTATCCTACAATAAACAATGCAAAGAATTTGTGAAACTCAAAAGAAAAAAGAAAGAAAGAAAAGAGGCTTTCTGAGTTAGAAGTCAAGAAAGCCAGGCAAGCTCAGCAGTGCAATTCTGAGCAATGAAGTAGAAGAGAGTGAGACTATTGGGGCAAGAAGACATAGGGTTTTAGAGAGTGTCCAAAGAACGGTAAGCAGGAAGAGAGGACAATGTTACCAGAGAGGACCTGTAACCAAGAGCACTGAGGCAGTGGCTTCTAGGCTGTGTGAGCACGTGTGTCATTAAGGAGAGTCACTCCTCATATCTTATCATCTTCCTTTCCACTTTCTGACTTTAGGTTGCTCTTTTGAGGTTGCGAAACAGGATTTCCTCATTATCACAGGAGGTCTTTGGCCTGTGCCAGCAAGGGAAGCTCTTGTCTTTATCAAATGGGATTGTCAGTCTTTGGCGAAACCATTGGTAATGAGTGTTACTGGTGATTAACTGTGGCATTTCAAATTCTAAGGTGAGACAATTGTGATGTATCCTCTTTCCTCAAAATTAGTATATCATGAGAACATTATTAGGTAGGCTGCAAAGCTGATTGAGGGAGGGCACCTAACCTCAATTTACTTCAAACCTTTGTTGGCTAATTATATATTAACCTGACATGCACTAGAGTCATCGAAAAAGAGGGAACCACACTTGAAAAGGCACCTCCATAAGATCCAGCTCTAAGGCATTTTCTTAAATTGTGATTGATGGTGGAGTCCCCAGCCTACTATGGGTGGTATCATCCCTGGGTGAGTGGTGGTAGATTCTATAAGAAATCAGGCTGAGCAGGACACATGTGTTGAAATCCAGTAAACAGCACCTCTGCAGAGCCTCTGCATCAACTCCCAACTCTAGGATCCTGCCCTGCTTAAGTTCCTGTCCTGACTTCCTTTGGTGACTAACAGTGATGCAGAAATATAAGCCAAACAAACCCTTTCCTCTCCAACTTGTTTTTTGTCACAGTGTCCCATCATAACCATAGTAACACTAATTAAGGCAAAACCTTACTATTTCTAAGTTACCTAACACAGGAATGACATTAGGAAGAAGCCATGTAAAACCTGGGGGGTCCATTATAAGAAGTCTAGTTTTATTCATCTGCCTTAAAGAAATAATGGCAATCCTTTAAGAACACTGTCTTCCAAAGTGTGGTGCAGAAACTGAAAGAAAGGCCATACAGAGACTGCCCCACCTGGGGATCCATCCCATGTACAGACACCAAACCCAGACACTATTGTGGATGCCAATAAATGCTTGCTGACAGGAGCCTGATATGGCTGTCTCCTGAGAGGCTCTGCCAGATCCTGACAAATACAAAGGCAGAAGTTTGCAGCCAATCATTGGACTGAGTGCGGGTGTCACTGATGAAGGAGTTGGAGAAGGAATCGAAGGAACTGAGGGGATTTGCAGCCCCATGGAGGGAGCAACAATGTCAATAGGCCAGACCCCCCCAGAGCTCCAGGGGACTGGACCACCAACCAAAGAATACACATGGAGGGACCCATGGCTCTGGCCTCATACGTGACAGAGGATGGCCTTGTTGGACATCAGTGGGAGGAGAGGCCCTTGGACCTGAGGGTGTCGATGCCCCAGTGTAGAGGAATGCTAGGGCAGGAAGGCAGAAGTGGGTAGGTGGGTGGGGGAGCACCCTCGTAGAGGCAGTGGGAGGGGGATATGGGACAGAGGGTTTCTGAAGGGGAGACCTGGAAAGGTCATTTGAAATGTAAATAAAGAAAATATCCAATAAAAAAGAACATTATCTTCTAAAATGTGTTAGGACAATTCTGCTGTCCCCACGAAGCAAGGATATGTATGTACTCTCTTCGGAACTGGGATAAGGCCAGTCTGGCACCAATGAAGGCATCACATTTTATAACTGGACAGAACGTAGCTAGGTAGCATTTCTTAAATCTAAATAATTTAAGCTGGAAAGAACATAAAGATCACAGGATGGGAAGAATTCCCCTTGTTGACAGTAGACTTGGGTTCTTAGAATGACTGTTACTCAGGTAGTATTTTTCAAATTGGAGTTTGAACTTCCGAGGAGTAGAGGTAATAGAGAAAACAGAAATCTTAAAGAGAATAAAAGACACAGCAAAGACACAGATCGTGGAGTAGCCCTTAGCTATCCAGGCATTTGTTACTGTGATGTGTTGTCTCTCCTATGCCTAACTTGCCTGCCCAGAAACAGCCATTATGAAGAACTCTCAATTTCATTTCTATTCTTCTACCGTCTCCTAAATCAGGGTCAATTCAAGAGGGGAAACTGTGTTGAGTAGTAGCTGATTGTGAATTTAACCTTTGTAGAGTAAAAGATCTATTGAAAACATGATAATAGATACAAAAACCTCTATTCATGAAAACACTGATGAACAAATGGGTATGACTTGTTGCCTAATATTTGCATAGATTTAGAGATCCTTAAGGCCTATCTATAATTGCTGTGGGGAACACGGAATTCAAATTAAGTGACATTGTCTTAACCATACTTTTTGCTTTAGTAGAAGCACATGGAGAACTGAGAAGGTGTCATATGGTATTATTTAATAGCATTAATTAGGTTTATTCAATTTCTTCTGTTACCCATTTTTCTGGACTCCGAAAAGCTCTGTTTTATTTCCAGTCGTCTCAGTGCTGACTGTTGGACTTACGCAAGGTAATTGCAGAGCAAGATTAGGCAGGAGCTGCTGATTGCTCACCCTCCCATGGGGAAGGGAACTGGGCACATTCTCTGAAATAGAGCTGAGGGTTTGCGATGTAGCTCAGTAATAGAGCATTTGCTTAGTATGGAGAAGGCCCCTGGAGTCAATCTCAATTACTTAAAAATAAAGGTGAAGTTTCCCCAGATGTGGTGGTGTAGGTGGGAGGCTAAGGCAGGAGAGTCACCCTGAGTTTGCATATCCCCTGCTCCACATAATGAGACCTTGTCTTGAGAGAAATTAGAACAACTGGGGGTATATCAACGTATCTAAATTGCTGTTCCATGTTGAATTATTCCAAAAGAATGATTTACATTTCTCAATCAGGTTAAGACATACAAGTCTACTGTGACTATTGATAGTGCCCCATCTTGTAGACCACAGATTGTAGCTACTTGATCTAGAAGCTTCTTTTTTTTTCTGTCTTGTTTTTTAAAGTTACTAAGCAAATACTCAATGGAAAGCAGCTGAGGGCTGAGCCAAAGGCAATTATAAAGCAGTTAGAGAATTGTAGTCACCCAAATGATAATCATTTGCAGGTGCTTGGTTTTTGTTTTTGTTTTTGTTTTTGTTTTTTTCCTTTCTACTGCTTGCTCAGTCCGGCCTTGAAACCTGGGGAGGACTGACTGTTTAATTTACTCTGGATCTTCACTAAAGTTTCCCTTTGTCACTTATGTTATACAGAGAAATATCAGTAATGATATTGCCACTTGTCCAGCACTGATGTTAGCTGGATGTCTGATGATTTCTTGTCTTTGCCGAATGTCATTTTACTCTTTCCATTTTTCAGCGGTGAGAAAAAAAAAACAAAACAAAGATTTAATGTATTTGGCATACCCTATTTTGTTTCCAGTCGTCTCAGTGCTGACTGTTGGACTTATGCAAGGTAATTGCAGAGCAAGATTAGGCAGGAGCTGCTGATTGCTTATCCTCCCAAGGGGAAAGGAACTGGGCACATTCTCTGAAATAGAGCTGAGGGTTTGCGATGTAGCTCAGTGATAGAGCTCATGTTCTCCTGGAAGCAAAATGAATTGAACTGAAGGAATTCTCTAGTCCCCCATTTTGTCCCACTCAGCCTGGCAAGAGCATGAGCTGCTTTACTCCATACAAAGAAAAGATCCATCAAGCTCTTTTCAACCATCTGGTTAGAAAATATGTATGCTGACAGTCATGCATGTTTATGAATGACATGTTGCAGGAAAGCAGTAGAGGAGAGAGCATCTTTTATAAGTCAGCACAGTTGAGGTTTGGGAAAATCTATGAAATAAGAGCCATTTGGAAGGGGTATCATCCATTCCTCTCAGGTCTCCCAAAGACTTGTAAGAAATATTAAGATAAAAGTATGTTCCACAAAGCATTTTCTTCTTTACTCAAAAAAAATTTTTTGTCATCAGACTGGACATATGAAGAACAAAGAAAATTAAACATGCCATTTTACTCCTCAATGTTTTTCAGTGTAAAAGTACTACTGTCTTTGGAACTTTCAATGGTTTCAGGTTTCTAAGTTTTGTCAGGTACTTGAATGTTCAGGAACTTGAAATGTGTTGAAAGATAATGTCATTCTTTAGCTCAAACTTTCAGTGTTTGATAGTCAACACAGATTTGGAAAGATAATGTCATTCTTCAGCTCAAACTTTCAGTGTTTGATAGTCAACACAGATTTGAATGATCCATGGAAGGTATTTAAGAATATATATTTTCCCCTAGAAACTTAGTTTTCAGTACAGACTTGTGATTCTCCTGTCTCAGCCTCTCAAGTGCAAGAGTTTATGCCACTATGCCCATTAGAATTGAAGAAACAGATTTTGTGTGTTGTGTTTATGCACACATGTGTATGTTGATGTGCATGCATGTACATATGCTTGCTTGTGGAGGCCAAAAGTCAAATGTAGTTGTTCTTCAAAAGCCACTTATCATGGTTTTTGAGACAGAGTCTCTCACTGAACCCGGCCTCACAAAGGACAGGCTATATAACCAGAGATCCCCACGGATCCATATGTCTTAATCTCCCCATGTAGAGAAATAAACCATCACTGCTGTTTGCTTGTTTGTATAGTTTAAAACACAGATTTCTGGGCTTAAACTTGTGTCCTTATCCTTGCATGTGGAGCATTTCACTGATTAATCTATCTCTATAGTACCTGAGTTTAAGTAATTATTAAAGGAAGTTTGTATGATTAAGAATTTAAGGAGGGATAACTAGCTATTATAACATAACCTCCTCCACATGGGTGGAAGCTCTGTTTTCTTTCACAGGATCATGTTCATTATAGCTTTCTCCTACATATTGTTGAGTGAATAAATAACTCAATTCCTTGCTAATAAATTGTGTCTTCTCCTTCGTTTAAAGAATGAGGCTATTGTTTGTGCCCTAGACTGTTACAAGTAAGTAAACAGTCACAATGCCTTTTGGGAAAAAAAATCTTCTGACCCCTGAAAACTTTCTGATGTCATGTTAACAGTTGTAAATTATTCTATTTGTACTCTAGTCATAGACTTAAGACAAATGAGACGAGTTTCATTTTACTTTTCTTCAATAAACTATAAAACTCAAATTTCTTTAAAACCATTTAAAATAGACTCTTTTGTTATAACAAATTCTTACTAGCTTTGATCTTTATTAAAGTTGAAAGTTGGATGAACTCTTTCATATCTCCAGTGGTCCTTAAAGATCTTAAGCAAAACCCTCCATAGCATTGTCCTAGTTACTTGAAATCATTCCAAACTACTTAATTTACAAACAGGCACAACAATTTCATCTATTTTCAAAATGGACAATTTATACTCAGGTTGTACAATTTCTCATATATCAAAAGTCCAACCCATGCATGGAAAAGGTCAAATAAATAAAGATCCTTGGCATTTTCTACCTTGTTGATTGTTAAGAAAGAATAAGCAACCTGACATCAGAAATATGATTATTTTTAAATCAACATTTAACGGCTGGCAAAACACAGTATACATTCATCTGAAGTTTCTAAAAGTAGTTATGACTTTGCTAGTGGATAATGAGTAATCATATTTTTCATAAAGCCACAAACAAGGTTCAATCAATGAAGAAAATAATGTTCATTCTCAGTAGATTTTCTGTTTTCCATGTAATTATTATACCCTGATTATTTTTTTTTAAAAAGTCAGCTTATGTAAAGTAGACAGAACTGATAGCTTGGAGTTGCCCAGTGATCAAGAAACCTACCATTTCCTAATCAAGCCGAATAAATGATGTTGATTGTTGAGATATTTCTGTCATGGTTTTATATTTTAGTTTGTTTAGTATTCATTTTTCTCTTTCTCTGAGATAATTTGCCCAAAAATATTTTGATTATAGCTCTAACAGGCTTTCTGTTTTTTCCAAACAGGCTTTCTGTAAATCCGTATAAAAAGAGAAACACATAGACTTTGCCATTCACATTGAATTTGTTACTTTTCTCTGGCTGAAATAAAACACCACAGTCATGGCAGCTTAAAGAAGAGAGAGTTTATTTGGTCTAATGGCTGTCGAAGGCTTTAGTGTTCTGAGGAGAGTCTGGAAGCAGGTTGCAAGCATGGCAACAGGAGCAATAAGCTCTGAGCTCAAATCTTGAATCTCATGCACGAAGCCTAGAAAGCCAGTTGAAAATAGGGTGAAGGTTTTAGTTCTTAAGTTTGCTCCTAGCCACACAGTCCCCTGCCCCCAGCAAATCTAGATTTACTAAACAATGCCACCAACTTGAGACCAAGTGTCCAAATACCCAAAACAATGAGGGACATTTCTCATTCAAATTACTACACAGTATTCATTTTCACAAAAGGAAAACTCAAGCTAAGCATGCTAAACATGCCTGTAATCCAGCATTTGACAGGCTGAGACTGCAGAATGGCAGGTTTACAAAAACACATTTCTCCAAATTCAAAGCAAGCAAACAAACAAACAAGAGCAAAAAAATAAGTTTTGTATTTGTCTATTTTAATATACAATGATATAAATACCTTATAATTCATACATATTTAAGTCAAAAGTATATAGGTACAACTGCCGATCTTTAAATGTATCATTTTAGCCTTACTTTAAATAGATTTGTCTTTTTGAGTTTTCCCACTTAGAATTATTTAAACTTCTAGAACAGGATTAAGGCTTTCCATCACATTAAATAGTCTGCTTGCCCTATCTTTGTTTTGTGTGATCTTCTGGAATTGTTATTATTTTTTTTTTGTGTAGTAGCTATTGCCTATCAGTCTCTTGGTATCTATTTTTCTTTATTCCTTCTCTTCCTTTTAGTCCTGCTTTGGGGATTAATTTATTTGCCTTCAGCTTTATAATTTGTTTTTACCTTCTCAGATGAATGATTCTAGTAAATTAATTATTTTATAATTTATAATTTTAATAATCATGATTTTTGATATCATAATTGTTATCTGACTCTTTTTATAACATCTATTTGTTATTGTTAAGGAACCACTCCCTTTTCTATGTTTCTTTAGTTCTTTTGACTTAGTCTAATTAATCCAACACTGATCTTCCTTGTGGACAGTTTTTCTTGAATGCTTCATTTTTTCTTTTTCCTTTTTGCAGGTTTATTTGATTGGATATTTTCTTTATTTACATTTCAAATGTTTTCCCCTTTCCAAGTCTTCCCTTCGGAAATCCCCTATCCCATCTCCCCTCCCCTGCCTCTATGAGGGTGCTCACCTCTCCCATCTTCCTGTCCTGGCATTCCCCTACACTGGGGCATTGAGCCTTCACAGGACCAAGGGCCTCTTCTCTCATTGATGTCCCACAAGGTCATCCTCTGCTACATATGTGGCTGGAGTCATGGGTCCCTCCATGTGAACTCTTTTGTTGGTGGCCCAGTCCCTGAACCACTACTTTTAATATATATATTTAAAATATTTAAAGTATTGTTTTTTATTTCTCTTCATGCATTGCAAACTTATTTGAAAACTGTACATTTAAAATAATATTATGTAGTAATTCTGGAAATGAGGTCCCAGCAAGACATTTTTAAACTTTCATTTATTTTATTGTCTCTGCTATTTATTTAGTGACTTGTTTGGATCAATCTGTAGTCTTACTCTTTTTTTAAAAGTGCTTCTTTTATATTGAAATAAATATGAAAGATGTAGTCAGGCTGATGTTGTGAAGTTCTCAAGCATGAAAAAAAAATAACTGGAAGGACAGAGTTCTAACAGTAGGAGTTTGTCAGAGATCAGGCTGGGTTTTTTTCTGGATGGTGCCAGGGCATGGGCAAAGGCCACCAGGTGAACACAGGAGCAGCTGGTAAAGGCTTCTTTTCCATCTCCTCCAGTTTGGCTTAGAAGTCTGTTTCCATATTATAAATATCATCTATTCCCTCGAGGTCTAAGAAGTTTCCTGAGCTTGCTTCAGAGGGCTACTTCTTGGTGTTCCAGGGGACTCCAAAGTTTTCCCACCACCACCACCCTAGGAATCTTCTGATTTAGCTCAAGATGGTGAATTTTCTTCAAGTGTTGCCCAAAATGTTAGAGGCCATTTTTCTCTTTATCACAGACTGTTCTGTTGGTCCATCAAAGCCTACCCAAACATTGGACCCAACACTTAGAGGCAATACCTGTGAGATGTTTCTGCTGTTGAGGTCTAAACCCCCAAAGGTGATGGTAGTGGTTATAGTACCAAGGGACAAGGTGAGCTGGTTCAGGGAGAATGTCAGGGAGCCTAGGACCGAGCATGCAGACAGTTCCACTCCTGAGCTACAGTGCTCCATGAGCCACTGCCCAGTATTATTTTTTATTGAAATTTCTTCCTGATGGTAACCTAATGGTCAGACAGAGATTTCTATATGTTATTTTAACCAAAATGTTTCTTGGCCTCTACATAGAAGCTCTCTAAGAGTGTGTCTTGTTGGGCATGCCTTAATCCATCTAGCACTTTAACAGCTAGCTTTTCTTCATCTTTTCCTTCCAGCTTCAAAATGCAAAACTTCAAAATCCATTAATGTGAGATGGTAGATACATCCTGACAACTGTACACTTTCCCCCTTGTCATGAATGCTAAGGTATGACTATATCCCCAAGTTCATGCTTGAAATCTTTTTTAAGTTCCAAATAGATTCTTCTTTCATACAGTACATTCTGAGCACAGGTTCCCCTCTCTATACTTCCCCCAGCTCCACTCCCAGCTCCCCTCTGCTCCAGATCTACAGTAGGACAACACCCAAGCACAACAAAACATGATACAGTAAGACAAGGCAAAATTCCTCATATCAAGGCTGAACAAGGGAATCAAATAGAAGGAAAAGAGTTCCAAGAGCAGGCAAAAGAGTCAGAGGTGCACCTGCTCCCACTGTTAGGGAGTCCTACAAAATGTAGAAATAACAGGCTTAACAGAAGAGAAGGCCCGGTGCAGATGCAGGAAGGTCCGACTTGTCAGTGTGATAGTAATTAATAGGTGAGGCCTTTATGAGGTGATTGTACTAACTGCAAAGTTCTCAGGGATGGAAGATCTTCTACAAACTGTTCACAAAGCATAAACAGTTTTCTTCTTTTTCAAACTTCTGATATCTGGAAGCATTTTTTCCTCTTACTTTCTTATATTCTGTAGTATGAAGATACTACTGGGAAATAGATGTCATCAATGGAGCAGGCTCAACATATATCAGAATACAAGGTCTAAATCATTACGTTTTGAACAGTACTTTAGGTCAAGGGACATTTATGAATATTGAAAACTAAAGACTTGTTAAACATAGAGAATGGCAGGGTCATTGATTGATCTTACTTCAATTGATATGAGAAAAAATGAAGGTACTTGATCTTTAAAAGGGTATTTAATGAAATCAATAATTAGGAAATGAATCAGTGGCAGATTAGGTGAAAATAACACAGTAAAATTATAATGGTTTTAAAATGAGTGTGTACTGGACTGAGTATAGAGTTCAGTTGGTAGCCCGCTTGCCTACCATGCACAAAGTCCTGGGTTTGTCTCTAGCATTACATAAACTGGACTAGGACCTAAGGACTATAATCCCAGCACTTGGCCAGTGGAAGCAAGTTTATTCTTGGCTACATAGCGAGTGCAGAACCATTCTGTCTGAAGACTCTGCTACAAAATACAATAAAATATGTGCATTAAAAAATTTTGAAGTACATCACTAGTCATCAGAGAAATGCAAATCAAAACAACCCTGAGATTTCACCTCACACCAATCAGAATGGCTAAG
>BDUI01011411.1:42947-53978 GCA_002335545.1 Apodemus speciosus
AGGGGAATACCAGAACAGGGAAGTGGGAAGGGGTGAATAGGGGAACCGGGGGATGGAAAAAGACATATGGGACATCTGGGGGGCAGGGAAACCAGAAAAAGGGAAATGAAATGTAAATAAAGAATATATCCAATAAAAAAATTAAAAAAAATAAAAGAAAATATAAAAAAAGTTTTGAAGTATATAGAGGTGTCACTTTAAAACTGCTGACAATGCAGCAATGGAAGAAAAATACACACTGTCAGAAATAAAAAAATAAAATAAAAGTTTTAATTAAACTACATAGAAGAAGATGAATACAAGTGTTTTTATTTAAAGGGCTGTGGGAATTTATTTATTAGTCTAGATATTCTATCAGTTCCATTTAGGAGTAAGGGAAAAATGAAAACATTTTTTGTGACTAAGATAATTTATCACCCACAAATTAAAATCTTTACAAAGGAGTATATTGGCTTTTATTTTAATAAAAAAGCAAACTAGTATGAAAAAAGATTATGAGAAATAGTAATTATTTTCATTGATAAGAGGGAAGAACACAGGTCATGACATACAGCCCCTCTATCTTTCTTCTTAGTTCAGGTTGAGGCTGAAATATTTCTTCCTGTACTCTCTTTGAAGTGTAACTTTCCAGTGTTGCTTCTGACACTAGGATAAAGTCTATGACTTAATAACAATCCCCCCAAGTCTTAAAAAAATATCGTTTTCAGTCTTTTGATTACTTGAGTGGGAAGGAGAAATCCTATGCCTTGTTAGCTTCTCAGTGACCAATAACCATAATCCACCTTGTATGGACATAAGTACTAGAGAATCTCTCCTCTGTATTCAAGAGGCACAAAGATATTTTCAAGAATATTTATGGAAGATATATTTCTGGAGTGAAATTAGAAAGCACTAAATTTCATTGAGTGTGAGAGTGAATAATACAATAAATGTGAAATACATGTGTGATGTGTATGTAGTTTTTGTCACCATTTACATCCACTTTCAAATACATAAATGGCATACACTATACAAACATACGAAGGGTAAAAGCCCAAAGAAAGCCTTTTGAATGATTACCTAAGATTAATAATATGGTCATAGCCTGTGGAGCTGGGTAGAAAGGATGAGATGAATGAAACACCCAAAGAGAATTTCAACTCTGTATGTAAAACTATGTTTTAAAAATCTATCAAAGCTTTAAGAGCAGTAAAACTTGTTAGATTGTGCGCAAGTACATGATTGTCTGTTCTATTGGTTTCTGTTCGTTGCACCCCAGGATAGTAACTTTAATATATCAAGCTAAATTTATTTCTGAAAACATGTAAAAGTGTCCTTTATACCTGCATGGAGGACATAGGGCTGTGGCACGTACTGGGTTATTTTCTCCCTGTGACTTTTGGTAAATCCTTAAATAAAGTGCTGATTTTTTTTTTCTGAGCAAGAATAAATATCCTAGTAACAGAGGGCAGGTTGGGCTAAGTGACCTTTAACTATAGTTGTAACTCTGAGGCTCTGGAAGATTGTAATGTTTTCTCCAGGGTAGAATTTGAGACAGAAAAGCCAGGTTGCTGCTGCCTAAAGCCTCTGGTTTGGGGGGAAAGTTGTAATACCCCCACTCCTCTCCAGACTTCTCAGCTTGTGCATTTTCACATAGTTCATCTGTTCTCTCTATACTCACTAGGGTCAACATTCCAGCTGCTCCACTACAGTTGGAGAGTCATGGAGAGCCGTGGTGTGTTTGACTGGCCAGCAGTTATCTCGAATATGTGCAATTAGCGAGTGCTGCATGCCTCAGGCAACTGAGACACATCTGCCAACCTTTTCCTGTTTATGAATACTACTTGGGATTGCTGCGTGCTTAAATGGCACAGGAAGCTCCAATAGTCAAGCCTTCCTGTGCTGCATTTGCACCAGATGTTGTGCCTGTTCACTTCGACCAGTATCTGGTCTTCATCTATGCTTTCTTATTTGAAAGTTTGATCTTTCTGTTGTCTTTTCTTTTCTTTTTCCTCCTCCTCCTTTTCTTCTGAGATAGGCTCACAGGTAGACAACACTAACCTCAGACTTCCCATGTAGCTGAGAGTGAACTTGATCTTTAGATACTCCTGATTCTACATCCTGAGTACTGGGATTACAAATATGCATACCATGCACTACTGGAGATCAAACTCTGGCTCTTGTGTCTTACATTTATGTGTGTGGTCATGAAAGTATAAAGGAGACCATAAGAGAGGCGCATGGGATCTTGAGGGATGACGGAGAGGGAGAGGTTAGTGGAACACATATGGCTTGAAGGCAAAAACAGGGATATTGGGGAGGGGGAAGAGACCAGCATGACAGAGGGGGGGACAGATGGTAAGGTGGTGAGATCAATATAGAACGAGAAAATAAGAACTACATACAAGCCATATCTAAATATGAAAATGCTAAATGAAGGCTATCATTGTGGATGCTAACTAAAAAATATAACAAATAACAAACTTAAAATATAAGCAGAGTTCCTCCTCTTTTCTTTTATAATACAAGGAATTGATGTATTGCACTGCCTGGTCTTTAACTCCTAGACTCAAGTTGTCCTCCTGTGTCAGTATGCTGATTAACTAGTAATACAAGCAGACCTCCATGTCCTAGGTGCCTTTGTTGTCTGTGCATGTAAAGGAGGTTAGTGAATGTGAAAATCTTGCAGTTGCATTATTTCATTCTCAAATAGTGAACACCTCTCTACTTCCAAAGTAAAATCCTCCTCCTAATTGTATATTCATTGGAATGGTAACATTTCCCCATAAAGGATTGATTGCTTTTGGGGAAAAAAAACCCATTCCTTTCTCTACTATTTTCTCTTCAAAATAAAAATAACCCTTCAGTGGGAATGAGTTTAGTTATTTATTAGAGAGAGGGGGGAGGGAGAGGGAGAGGGAGGAGAGGGAGAGAGAGGATAAACCCTGAACAACATAGTACACAAAGCTGTTCTGCTAGAGAAGGCATCATCACAAGCATAAGTAAAACAATAGCATCTAAAGTATGTTCTGAGCCCCTATTATGCATCAGGAACTAATGCAAACATATTTATTTGAATCCTTTAACACCACACAGTCATATCTGCTGTTTTGGAGGCATAGTCTGTTTTCTCTTTGTTATGAACAAAACTATGCTCCACTGCCCCCTCTGCACTCCAATCGATACCTTTTCCACGAACAATGACTTAACATGGGCATTTTCTTCAACTGTATGTATTTTCAGAAACAACATTGGTTCCAATCAAAGATAATTACAATTTCTACTTACAAGAGAGAGGTTTATAGAAAAAAAGTCAGGCAATTTTATCACAGGAAAAATTGGTATAAGGCCCATGGATAACCAAATCATCCTGATTTAAGAATAATAACGATAAACAGCACTGAATCTGTGCGAGAACATCTGCTATACTTGAGTCAATTTTGTCTGATATAAACTTCTCTAAGGGAACAAACTGCCCTCCAAAGAGGGAAGATTTCTTTTTCTCCTGTCAGCTAGAAAACATTTTTTTCCTTACTCTTCCTGTTGAATTTTTCTTTTTTTCCCCCTTTGATATAGCTGTGGTAGGGACGGTGCTTACTTTATTGGTTAGAAAACCAAATCAGCCAAGTCAGATTTTATTCAGCTTCAAGAACCTTGCTTAGCCTCGTACATATCTCGACAAATGACACCAGAAATGATTCATCTGACGTCATTAGTGATAGGAATTAGTTTAGAATCGCTGTGTTCACATTACTCTCTCCTGTGCTGCATTTCCTGCCTCAATTAAACTGAAAGGGTTCTTCAGATAGAAAGTCGTATGGAAGAGAATAAGCCTTAGGATAGAATGTAACCGGTACTTAGCTGCTGGGGACATTTTTTATGGTTAATTATCAATAACTCCATCACAGAAACTCAGGGGTTTACACTTCATGTTCTGTCATTCCAAGTAGAAAAGCCCCCCCCCCCCCTCCTTAAGTGCAGATTATTGAGGAATTCCTAGTATGGGTTTGTTTCCTCCCATCTTGAGTGGTATTTTCAGCTTCAGAGGCTGCAAGGAGGTAGTGTCCTGTCTTGAAAATCGAGAAGAATTTATTACTATTACTGTCATACCAGGGAAAGGAGATGAATTTATTTAGCGGCATCTGAAAATAGAATTGTCTCAATGTTGACGCCTGCTGCTGATGCTAAATGATGAATACTAAGCACCTGGCGCACAATTTGCACTTCCCTTCATTTATCTGTTCTTCATATTCAGCGCTTGGAGATGCAAAGATCACATTTGCATTGTGTCCTCCTCTTGTTTTCGAGCCAGGCAGTAGATGGCATTGATTATTGGTTGAACATTCATATCACACAGGTAACAGCAGAAAGCATAAGCTGTAGAAAGAACTCAGTGTGGAGAAGAATCCAGTCAGAAATTCTGGTATCTAAATTTTGGTATTGTAGATTCCTAACTTCATAACCTGGGGCATGTTAATTGACTTTCTTAAGACTCACTACCCTATCTCTGGAAAAGGCAGTAAAAATAACCATCTTGTATATTTTCGAGGCTAGATGTCAAGCTCCCATATATTACTCCTTGATCCAAAGTTCTCTGAAGTGTGGAGTACAGTGTCCCACCACTGGAAACTTGAATCCACGTGGTGGTAATATTTGTAATCAAAAGTGAGTGCATGTGGGTCTGTCTGTGTGTGCAGGTGTGTGTGCGTGCATGTGTGTGTGTGTGTGTGGTGTGTGTGTGTGTGTGGTGTGTGTGTGTGTGTGTGTGTGTGTGTGTGTGTGTGTGTGTGTGTGTATACTTTGGATAGACTTTATGAATTCTTTTTNCACATCTAAAGAAAAAAAAAGTAGAAAAAAAAATCTCACAGCGTTTTTGTGCTTTAGTCTCCCTTACTGTCAAATGAAGAGCAGTACCCTCATGGAATTGTGAGGAGCTTTCCTAGCAGACTCAGACTCTCAGGAAATGGCTGTTCCTTTCAAGCGAGCAGAATGACTCTCTACAAGACTCTCCCACTCTTATACTCTGATGGGATTTCTCAAGGGTAGCAGGATTTGCACCAGTCTCAGGGAATGGGGCAACTAGTTTCCTCTCTCTACAGTCAGCCATTGGCAGTTCGTTGAAGGATAAAAAGAAGGACGTACATTTTATTTGGAAACCTCAACTATCTCATCAAATAAAATGGAGCTAACTTTACAGTTAAGAAAATTCACATGCAGAGGACAGCACTGTTTTGTCTTTGATTAGCCAAATATTGAGTGGTAGTTCTGCGATTAAACTCTGGTAGTGTGACTTCAAGCGCATGTCATTTTCAAAGACTAAGCAGTCTCTCTTAGCTGGAGTTCCACATAGTTTATTTGTGGGGTTGATGCGTACATAAGTGGCTCTCCCAAAGGTATCCTAGCCTTGGTCTTCTCTGGTCTGGACTTTCTTAGAAAATATTAAGTCAATCCCTTTTAGTCATGAACTAAAACCAAAATGTTGTAGGGATAGAATAAATAAATTCTATTCCTCTCTGAGCTCTGCTTATACTCACTTGGCAAAGTTTGCCCAGAGATAACCCAACAGGTTGTGGGATAATCCAACATGTCATGGGTATATTCCACTGTGGTAGTGCACTGACTGTCCCTATTGACTACCAAGGATTAAAGACCTCTATGCTTCTCACTTCCATATTTTGTTTGTTCAGATCCAGCCAAGAATCAATTCCTACAACACACCTTTGGCTTCCTTATTTTTATTGGTTCAGAACCTGAAAATTCAGATGCTGGCTCATTTCCTAGGTTTGGGTTTATTTCCTTACAAATGCATATGATTTCAAAGCCTTGCCTTTCTGGCTCCCCTCAGGGTGTCTGATTCAATCTTCTCAATTCCTCATCATGACTATTTGGTTAGAGTACTCTTCCTATTTAGGAGTTCCTGGAAAGATCAAAGCATTTTCTGCAGATCTCTTATTTGAATTGCCAAAGATATCAGCTTGAGGCAGCCACCTCTACCTCTTGTGAGATGCCAATCATTCCTGTACCTGGCATTGTTCACTCCATGTCTTTATCCTTTCTGTGATCTACAGGAGGAGTGCACCCTGCTCTACTGATAACACTTTTTTTGCATTCAGTTTTCTCCAACTACTGCTTCTAGGTATATGGACATGGCAAACTATTCCAATTTCTTGTCATGTTCCCCTGTAAGTTGCACCATTGCTTTTTGAAACAACTTCTCAGAAAAGAAAGTAAAATGCAGAGGCACTACATGAAAGGTACATAGCAACTATAAGATTGTCATCTGCAGAGCTATGAAAATAGTAATATAGATCTTAGTTTTGAGACTAGAGTGCAGAATCTTAATGGATACTAAGAGACCAAGATGTACTGTCCACACCAGCATACTCTCTCTTTAGCTTGTGGAACATTTTTGAAGAAATGAACATTTCTTCCCTGCCCCAATGTTTTAATCCTCCCTCTAGAACCCATCTGGTCTCTTCTTTCTAGCTATTATGACACAATATACTCTCAGAGCACTGGATGGATTAAAATCAATCATCTTGAATCATCAGACTCCTGCAGAACCACAACCTGTACAAAATCTTATTCTCTGCAATTTCCTTGCCCACTTACTCCCATCTGAGATATTGCTCTCTCTAGTTTATCTATGGTACTCTTTTTTACTTTAAAACTGTATTCACATCACTTCTGCACAGATATGTAGAAATCAAAAAGGGCCTTCCTTGTAATAGTGTGAGTGAGATGCCTTGTAGCCTTTCTTTTCCTGCTCTGGGATGATGAGGTCTTGTGGATGTATTTTCAGGGTCTCCTAAGGTTGTTTTTTTTTTTAAGGTTTGTTATTGACTTAGAGTGCTCACATCTTAGCATTTTGCTTCTCATTTAAATGCCATTAATCCGAAGCATATTCATTAAAAATGGAATATGTGTTCAGAAAAAAAGCAAGTCATGTTGAAAAATTCAATAGTCTTCAGGAATAGGGTGATTAAGGAGATTTCCAACCTAAGGAATAATTGACTTATTGAAACTTTCTCCATCCAAAGGATCAACCCTTTCTTTAGAAGTCGGATGAGTAATTCATATGATGTTCCTGACAAAGATTAGTGATGGCCGAAGGATTCATATTATTCAGTAAGGTCTTTCAGAGGCTTAATGCGCCCAAGTGCTGCTGTAGCTTCAGTGTCTGCTAATAGAGAATATAAACACAGGATGCACTGCGTTCTTCCCATATTCTTTAATTCCTTCCGTTCCATTTTTCATTTTTAATGGAGACCGTGCTCTTGAGTAACCTGAGTGGGCAGAAAGAAGGGGAACAGAAGGTGTTCAGGACACCGAAGCCTTTCCTATTAAGAACCACTGAACTCAAAAGAACAAAAAAAAAACATAGAAACATAAAAGACTCAATTTTCAGGACTTGCTGGAGACATTGCTTTGTCAATGTTCCGAGTATCCTTTAATACAAGGAGTGCAAGTTGGGTAAAAAAGTTTGGACAGAGTAAGATGCATGGAGAAACTGAGATGGAATACTTACAGGGGCTTTCCTTTCTTCAGAGTCACTCCAGCCTCTGCATGGGACTACTTTTGTTTTCCTAGAGAAGTAATGGAGTGAATAGTTGTGGGCAAAGACCCCAGGATCAGCTGCTCAGTTATACCACTTGCTGAATTATTTAAGTCAATCTGTGCCTTATTTTCTTTCTCTCTTCTCCTTCCATCCCTCTCCTCTTCTGTCCATCTCTCCCCCTCTCTACATTTTGCTTTAAAAGACATACATCTCTGAAATGATTCAAACTTGTGGTGACTGCCCCCCGCCTCAGCATCTCTGCCTCATGAATACATTTACCTGCAAACTTAGTATTTAGTTTATCTGTAAAGTGGACTAGTGAAAGTGTCTCCTCAGGCTTCATGGTGAGGAAATGTTTGTGAAATCTTAAAAACAGGGCCTGGCACAAAGAAACAAGTACTTTAGAAATCTGAATTCCGTATTTGAGCTTCTTTAGCAGTTAGCCGTCATATCCTTTTGACATTGAAATGTTCTCAAACTCTGTTCCCTTTTTTGATTTCATCTATTTAAAGGTAAACACACTGGGCACTTTTATCTTTGTGTATCCAACAAGACATAATCAGGTATGACAAAAACTTCCTCAGAATAAGAACTGCACCATACTTCTGGAGGTGAAAAAGGTCGTCTTAACTATAGCCAAACTCTACAATCCACTTAAATATCTCAAATAGTTAAGCTCAGCAACAAAAACAGAAAAACCCATCTGCATGTCAGATTTACATGTCACAAGATGAAACATTCAGTTTTCTGTCTGTGGGACTATCTTAAGTTCTGTAATTTTTTTATATCACTAAAAAAGAAAGAAAAATAGAACAAAACAAGATGGGAATAATGAGTGGTTCAGCAAATTCTTTTACTGGCATTCGGGTAAATTTCCCACTTAGGTGAATGCATCTATATTCTATTTCCTTTCTTTGTTGCCTTTTCCTGATGGAAACTAAGCAATCTGGCCTGAAATTCAAGGGCTTCTACTAATTTTGCTTTTCATTTTTTCTTGCATTGTCAATTGTCTATGAGACTGAAATTCTCTAATCTGAGGCCTTGTGTTTTTGCTTGTTAACTTCCTGTTATGCCCACTACTGTTGTTTTTGATGTTTTTGACAACTTTATTTTTTTTAATTAATGATTTTGTTTACATTTCAAATCATATCCCCCTTACTGGTTACCCTTCCACCAACCCACCATCCTATTTCCCCTTCCCCCTTCTCCTCTATGAGCATGCTCCTCCACTCATTCACCCACTCTACCTCACCCCTCTAGCATCCCCCCTCCCATTGATGTCAGATAAGGCCATCCTCTGCTACATATGTATCTGGAGCCATGGCTCCCTCCATGTGTACTCTTTGGTTGGTGGTTTAGTCCCTGGGAACTCTCAGTGGCCCAGTTAGTTGATATTGTTCTTCTTTTGGGGTAATCCCTTTCAGCTCCCCCAATCCTTCCCAGAGACCTCTTCCATTGGGGTCTCTGAGCTCAGTCCAATGGTTGGCTGTAAGTATCAACATATGTATTGGTCAGGTGCTGGTAGAAACTCTCAGGGAGCAGCCATATCACGTTCCTGTCAGCAAGCAGATGGGATGGATCCTTAGGTGGGGCAGTCTCATGTTATGTCCTTGTCTTATGAATCCTAAGCTTTGAATATGTTCCCCAAATTTCATGTGTTAGGAAATAACCAGGATTAGAAATGTTTGTCAGTGAGTATCCTCTAGGATGAACTGATGGCTTTGAAAGAAAGGGGAGAAAGTCAAACTAACAAAATCCATAATCCCTTGCATTCACCATGTGATGCTTCCAGCCGCATTATACTTAAGCCTGAAGTTCTGCCCCAATGGCTGGTGTCATACACTTGAACTTCTGTGCCACTAGTACTGTGATCCAAACAAATCATGTTTCTTTATCGGTTAACCTGTCTCATGATGTTATGAACTAAGGCAGTAAAAAACATTTACATTTTCTATTAGATTCTTTCACTAAAGAATAATATAATCCTTTTATATTTATATTGATTATATTATTCAATTGTATTTATTAGAAGTCATTTGGTTGAATTTACCATTATATTTGAATATTTCACAATATATACAGTGCTTTATGACCGTACTCACCCCATTACCTTATCTTATACCCTTTCATCACAACTTCTTCCTGTCCATTCACAGTATTCATTTATTTATTTACCTCACGCTTATAGAAGCCAGTTGCTAAAATACTGAAAAAAATGGCACTTCCCCTCTCCCAGTTACTAGTAACTAACTGATAATAGTTCCTCAAGAATGAGGGATCATAAGGAGACCTTTACCAATCCATGGTAGAAGAGTGAAGGGTCCAATCTTTTGCAAGTCTCCTGCAGGTAACCAAAGCTCCTGTGTATGAATGATCACAATGATTATGTTACTACTCTAGATACCTTTGTTCTTAATTCTGTCTCCTCTTCTGCAATGTTCCATGAGCCTTGAAAGGAGTGACAAAGTTGTCCCTTTTAGGCAAAACACTAAATTATCACTTATTCTCAGCAGCTTGACCAGTTGTGAGTTTCTACATTAAATGCTAATTCTTGTAAAGAAAAGTTTCTCCAACCAAGGTTGAAAGCAGGATTCTTCTACATAAATATTTAGAAGGTAGTTTTCTGAGATTTTATTGCTGTGAAGAGACACTATGACCGTGGCAACACTTATAAAGGAAAAGACTTATTTGGGGCTGACTTATTGTTTAGAGAGTTAGTCCATTATCATCATGGCAAGAGGAGTGATGGCATACAGGCAGAGATGATGCTGGAGAAGATACTGAGAGTTTTACATCTGGATCTACAGTCAGTTGAAAGAACCAGTGATCTACTAGGCCTGGTTTGGGTTCTGAGACCTCAAAGCCCACCACAATGATGCACATCCTCCAACAACGCCACACCTATTCTGACAAGAACATACCTCCCCATTTCACAAAACAACAGTAGTAGGTTATCCACTAGGGACTATGTTATCCCCAACCATGGGCTTTTGGAGAGCCTCATAATAATGGGCATTAATTATCTCCTGAGAAACCTTAAATCCATTCAGAAAGTAGTTAACTCTATAAGCATCATGCCATTATTGTACTAAAGGTCACATCTTGCTTTTAAGATCATTATTCTAGCTCTCAGGATTCCCTGCTAGTTAAGATTATTGATTACTTTTGTTTCTTGGCAGCTTGCATTGTACCTTCTGTTACTATGAAATTTATCTGGTAGGGAAGAAACTTACAGCTCAGTCCCAACTTGATTTATTTATGCCTTGCATCCAAAGTGCATAGTGCCTTCAGCGATAGTGGCTCACCATCAAGTTCTTGTGGGTAACAAAGAAATATGGCAAGAAGTTGTTATGTGTAGAAGATCTCTGGAGACTGACATATCAATAATTCATAAGGAGGTATCCTACACCTGGCACTAAGAATATCATTTAATAGTCCATAACTTCTGGGGAAAGCATTGTGTACCCATGTAAGGTACTTTTTTTTTTTTTTTT
>BDUI01011413.1:7213-18669 GCA_002335545.1 Apodemus speciosus
AAGCGTATTGGTTCACTAAGCCCGACTTTGGCAGACTCGTTCCTTCTGGTCCATTTTCAGTTCTGCTTTCACAGTGAGTAGATGTGTGTATGCCATGCCTCCCCGGGAACAATCTCAACACAAGGAGAGTCAATACATACCGCATAATTCCCTAAACATCATCAATATCAGCATAAACACATAACCTCAAGAAATGGAGGTAAGTCCTAGAGAAACAGCTCGAAGCATCGAGCATTTTTATCTCCGGAAATGAACACTGGATTTCATGGGACTGTCTGGCTTTTCAGTCAGTGATAACTATTTTTATGAAATCTTTAGTTAGCATACACAATAAAGGATTTCATTATGACATTCTTATACATGTGTATCATTGTGCTCTGCTCATGTTCAGGTAATAAATATTCATTAGGGAATGCTTAGGAAATTCAAATATGGGTCCGAAGTAAAATAGAACAATTTATCACAATGTACAAACCCAGAACAGCTATCCATGAAGCGGTGATGTGATGGTTTTGTACACAGGCACGCACAGTTGAAAAATAAAGGCGAGCTCATGCTGTAAATATTGCTTTTCGGTGTGCATTTAAAGTATTGTGGTAAGTGCATTCTGCATCAATATTCATCTACCACCTGGCTTCAGTGTCTGCAGACTTCCCATTGTATAGATATACTATAATTTATTGAATTCAACCCACCTCTTACCACTAATTATTCTGTTGGCCTAATTCCTCCAGCACACTGCAACTTGAGGTTCTTTTGAACAAGCCAGCAGAGTGGAGTTTTCTCTCCCCTGGGCAGCATTGTGGTAGTCAATGGCTTCTACTGTGCTTTCTCTGGCATCTTCCCTTGAAGACTTACTGTCTTTATAAAGGGTCCCCTGTGGTTTAAGACTGGAATGGAATGTGTGTGGGGTGGCTGTTCTCACCTGATGAGAGCTTCCCTCTGTTTAGCAAACAGCCCCTAGCTTTCCCTTGTTGGAGACCCCACCCTCCTCTGCAGCAGCTCTCTCCCACCTGACTCCGTGACTCCTGGTAAACTAGCCTGGCCTTCTGTCTTGCCATTCTGCCTATGCATCTTTACCAAGCACCATCCTGCCTCCACCTTGGGCTTAAAAGCCTAGTAAAGGCAAACTAGGTTCATTCGTGTTTCTGGTTAAACCTCAGATTCTCAAGGACTGGGCTCTGCCCCACTTGTGACCTTAACTACGGATGGTTCTCCACTGCCTACTCCAGGAATGGCGAACATGTCTTTGCTTCAAGAAGTTGTTCAGAACCACCTTGTGACCCTACCTTGTTTGGAAAGGTTATGTGACCACTTGTGACTACCTTGTTATGACTATCTTGTCATGTCCATCTCGCAACCCTGCCTTAGTTTCAAGACGCCATTAGAAATAACTGGTCATACAACTCTAACAATTAGTTATTCCTAGTATTGCTAATCAATATTGTAATTGTATAACAAGTTATCCCTAATAACTGTAGCCCTGCCTATTTTGCTCGCCAAATCCCCCTTACCCCTGAGCTATAAAAGGCTTGTCTTCCTTACATCCAATGTTACCCTCGCTAACGCCGCCTTAGGAGGAAGTAGCCTGGGTCCCTGAACAAAAATGCTTGCGTTAATTCATTTGGCCATGATGATGGCCTTTCTCCTCCTTCTGTCATTAACAGTGGCTTCACTGAACGACAGACTACAGAAATGGTCCATGGAAACTCAATCTCAAGATTCTTACTGGAAACTTTAGATGGAAAGGCAACTTTTCTTCTTTGTCCTGAGCCGAGAGAAGCTAAARTCCGAAGGGACTGCCAGCCGTTTCCCATTTTACTTCAGATGAAGAGCCTACTAGCTGAAGGTAAACTCAGGAAGGGGAGACGAGATGAAGGAAGGAAGCAAACGCCCCACAACACCAGAGCACCCGATCCGGCCTAGCCTGATGCTCTAGAACAAACCGGTTCCGGGGGTCAATTCATCTCATTTCATTTCTTCTTAGTTTCTGAGCTTAAGTGCCGTCATTTACAAGACAGACTATGCTAATGACGTGTTCAACATCGAACACGGAGTCTGGCTATACCAAAGTTGTAAAGTAGAGATGAAAACTCTCCCTTCTCATCCCCGAATTCTCAGAGGTTCCCCAGAGTCATGCATTTTTCAGTTCCCTAAATGTGTTTCCAAATTATGCCTGGACGGTCACAACTACGCCAGAATTTGCACAGATGACAAGCCTCCAGCCTCCTGTCTCACAAGGTTGCTCTCACAGGAAATACGGGCCACTTTTCTTTAGCTGCATGTAGGTGTAGACTTCATTTCTCCTGAAATCTGCAAAGGGTCAACTGAGTTGACTGCCCACGGCCCACCCGGCCCTCTACTGATGTCTACTTGGTCTTATCAAGTGCTCTGCCTTTTAAAACAAGTTGCTGGCTAGGGATATAGCTCATTGCGTTAAGATTGCTTACTGCACAGGCACGAGGACCTGAGTTCCAATCCCCGAGGGTGGCCACATGTGTGCTGGTGACCCAAGCGCTGTGGGAAGTGGACTCAGGAAGATCTCTGGGCTTGCTAGCTCCTAGCCCAGCTCCAGGGCCAGAAGGAGACTGTCTCAAGGGAATAGGGCAGAGAGTGACAGAGCAGAGCACCTGACCTCCTCCTCTGGTCGTTGTGTGCACTCCTGGGCACACACATGCAACAGAGGGGTGGGGAGGTAGAGAGAGGGAGGGAGAGGGAGAGACAGACAGAAAGACAAATCGAGAGAAATAGAGCGAGAGAGATGGAGGGAGAGAGAAACAGAGAGAACACAAGCGAGCCAGGTTACCATGGGTGTCTTTCCTTTACAATTTTTGTCAGCAAATATACTTCTTTTGCTTTTGTTTTTGTTTTGAGACAGGGTTTCTCTGTGTAGCCCTGGCTGTCCTGGAACTCACTCTGTTGACCAGGCTGGTCTCGAACTCAGAAATCCAACTACCTCTGCCTCCCAAGTGCTGGGATTACAGGTGCGCGCCACCACCGCCCAGCTAGCAAATATACTTCTTATCTTTTATCTTTCTATGGGATAGATTCAGTTTGCTTTTATGGGGTACGGCTATATAGCACCAGCTATGCCTAAGTGGGAGCTCTCGAAATACTCCTATGGAACTGTAGGGTTACAGGTTCAGTGCTTCCCTACAAACATGTCCGAGAAGAAAGGCTACACAATTTCCCTGGAGCAGAGAAGCGGTTCAAAAGATACACAACCAGTCCCTAAGGACAGAAAGTTCTTCTCATCACGAGGGACACAAAAGGCCTGAATGCCTAGCAGATGCAACCAGAAACGCTCCTAACAAAGCTGTCCACTCTTAGTAATGACTGCAAATGAAGCTTGTGTCTAGGGACAGTAACGGAGCAATATCACAATGTCCCTTGTTGTAGAATCATATCTGCATGGTACCACAAAAGGTAAGTTAACGTCCATCCAAAGTGACATCCTTTCTGTGCTACAAGTACCAACAATGGAGAGAAAGAAAGGAGGGAAAGAGAGAGAGAGAGAGAGAGAGAGAGAGAGAGAGAGAGAGAGAGAGAGAGAGAGAGAGAAAGCCTATTTACCAAGCTGTGGGGAAGAGTCAGCCAACTTCCTATTGTCTTTATAAAACAAGAATATTTCAAAACCATAAGTGAGCAGTGTGTGCAGCCAAAAAAAAAAAAAAATAGAGAGAGAGGAAAAATACATAAGACGGTAAATTAATTTTTTAAAAAGTCATTTTCTGAATTTTGTGATGCTTGTGGTATTTTTGTCAGCTATTTAAAACTGTAAACTTTGTAGTTTCTTTCCTCCCTGTAAGTCGGTACTCATTCATGCCCTACTCGTGTCTGCGGCTTGCGTTTCGGCGGGCGGCACTTTAATGTATGAGCCTCAGGCTCAGCACACCTCGGTCCCACACCTGCGCCTGCGTGGTAACCGAGTGTCCAGGGTCTGCAAGCAAACTGCACAACTGAAAGTCGAACCTGAGCCCTTTCCCTTCTCCGCGATGCTGGGCAGGCTACTATGCATCTTTGTGCCTCAGTTTCCTCCTCTGTGACATGATGATCAAAGCTGCAGAGGGCTACGGTGATGTTAGCTTCAGCTGCCGATTTGACGGGGTCTGGGAACACGTGGGAGGTGGGCTTCTTGGCCTGCCTTAATGGGGGGGCACCAATAGATGTGGGAAGACCCGTCCTGACTGTGGGCGGGACTCTTCCCCAGCACGAGATCACCACCTGTCTAAAGTAGAGAGCGTGAACACTGAGAGCAGCTCATTGGCGCAAGGCGAGCAGTGCTTCGAGCTCCGACTGCAGTGACTTCCCCACCATGGTGGGCCGCGCGCTGACCTGCCACACGGAGTGAACCTCTTCTCCGCCACACTGCTTCTGTTCAGAACAGCAACAGGGAAACCAGGATGTGAGGATGGAATGTAACAAGAACCTGGACGTGAGGAAGAGTTGATAGCAGCTATTTGTTTCTTTTAAAAGGTGAGAGAGAGAGAGAGAGAGAGAGAGAGAGAGAGAGAGACAGACAGACAGACAGACATACAGACATACATTAGGTCACATTAGATATCTTCACTGATCACTTTCTACTTGTGTATTTTCAGGATTTCTCCTTCAACCTGGAGTTGCCTGGCTGAGCCAGCCACTTGGCACCGTCCTGTGTCTGCTTCAGCAGAGCTGAGATTACAGGTACTCACTAAAACGCCCAGCTTTTTACTTGGGTGATGGGATCAGAACCCAGGTCTGCCTGCTTGAACAGGAAGCACTTTACCCCCTGGGCCACCTCCCCGGGCCTCAGTTTATGTGTGAGGAGCTCATGCAGACCTAGCAGCAGGACATGTAAAACCTCGGGGACACCCTGGGTTGATTTTACTGGAAAATCCTAAAGGCCCCGCAGAAAGCTGTACCAGCTTGTCCTCCACGCACCAACCTGGGTCAGAGCCACGGAGTCGCCAAGTCTAAGTAAATGACTG
The DNA here is from genome assembly GCA_002335545.1 of Apodemus speciosus. NCBI lineage: Eukaryota > Metazoa > Chordata > Mammalia > Rodentia > Muridae > Apodemus > Apodemus speciosus. Next base: position 12,181 of record BDUI01011413.1, read on the forward strand.
GGGTTTTGGGATGAATTTCATCATGGCCCGATCTAGTGTCATAAATACGCCCAGCTCGGGCTAGCTGGGGCTGCGTGTCTTGCTCTTAGCTGAAATGTCCTGTGGATCTTACATGTGCTCCCGTTGATGAAGCTTCCCGCCTCTTAGGGAGCTCAGAGGTCATGTGCCTAGGTCACGGAACAGGTTACCCATTGATGGACCTTTACAGCTCAGGTTAGTCAAGGCTACCCCACCAGAGGAGTAGCAGGGAGAGGAGCTAAATATCCAGGTCTTCAGAAAACCTGACACTTTGTCATCTCTCAAAACTCTGTATTGAAATCTGTTCACAATGAAACACACTCTTTTGTCAAGCTAGTTGTGAGGGGCGGTCATTAGGCTTTATTACATACCGAGAGGGCACTTCTTAGAAAAAAATAACTTTAATTGCAGGCTCTTGAGTCACGTCAGATCCTCTCTGTTTTAAACATTCAATTATAGTAAGAGACAGTTATAGAGTGTGCTTCCCATCCTAATCGGAGGCCTCACGTGGCAGCTCCTTTTGTACTTCTGTCTTTAAAGAGCCGCCTCCCCAGCCCCCAATCTTTTTTTCTTCAACTTGCCAAACAAATCTAGTTTAAAAAAAAAAATCTGATTAAACGCCCAAGGGCCTAAAACAGAAGCTCAGAATTGGGAGACTGTTCCTACGTGTTCAGGCTAATTTAATATTTTCTCACATAACAAATTAGAAAGGGAAAGAAAAATTTGCATAGAAGGACAATTTAGAATAAACTAGAAGTGTCACTTGTTCTAAATCAGGATGGTCCTTCGCAACCTGCTTTTTCACGGGTGTAGTAAGTTCTGACAAGCAGGCACTAATGAGTATACATGTCTGTTCTCTAGTGTCATCCAGCAAGTGGACGATTCATCACAAAGTGAGGATCAGCCCATAGTGAGCTGTGCCTCAGGCCTTCTGGGCAAGCCAGACTGACAACCAAATCACTAACAACAAGCTGGTTGTCTTACACAAAGTGCAGAGATGCCCAGGGCCTGTTAAAATGCAATCAGATCTAATGATGAGAGAGAGGTGGGTAGGGGGAGGAAGAGGAAGGGGAAAGGGAGGGGAAGGGGGAGAGGGAGAGCCTAGAAAGCTAGACAGATAGACAGACAGACAGACAGATAAGCAGACAGATAGATGATATATGATGAGAGATAGATGATATATGCACAAATAATAAATTATGGATGAATACATAATAAATAGATAATGAATGGATAGATGATAGGGAAATAGATGGATATATAATAAGTAATAGATGAATAGAAGACATATAGAGAGAGTAATGGTTGATGGATAGATACGTTTAGGTTGATGAGAAAGAGAAATAGATGATAGATAATGTACAGAAAACTGATAGATAATAGATGAATAGATGATGGGTAGATAATGGATGGAAAAGTGATAGATATTAGATGGGTAGATAGGGAGATGGATGACAGCTACATAGGTTAGTGAGATATAGATAGATGACAGATGAATGATAGATGATAGACAGACAGACAGACAGACAGACAGACAGACAGACAGACAGGTAGACAGACTGACATAGAGAGCTAGACAGACAGACAAATGATAGACAGCAGAGGGATTTACTTGGTGGTTCTCAGGCTGCCTGCTAGTCCATCAATTCTGGTAATTTCCACTGATTGTCTGTCCCCAGAGCTCTAAGAATACTCAAAAGACCTATTCTGCAAGTATGATTATAAAGGTAAGTTTTTAACCTGCAGGACTTGATGCTGAGCAGCCACTTGATATTCCAACTGCCACAGGAAGTTTCTTTCCTCGGCAAAGACAAGATGCATGCACACAGAGACACTCAGCTGCCTACCTCATGAAGTATCCGGGGAGTTTTCTCTTTAAAATGCATCTTACAAGACCTTATAGGCCACTTAGCCCAGTGAGCAGGCTGGCAAGTTTCCTTCCCTGACTGACGGACAGGGAGTGATTGTGGGGGTGGATCTAGCAGCCAGCTCCTAGGATCACCAGTAGTTTGTATGCTCTCTTAATAATAATCTTAAATTTGACTCTGGTTAGCTTGATGAAAGTGAAGTGCAGAGATGTGTTTGGAGGATAGGAGAATATCCATGCACAGAGAAGTCTAGGGAAATCAAGACCTAGGAACGGTTATCGGGAGTTGGAAAGTTCAGCAGCTCCATCAGCCTAAGCAATGGAAATTCATAATGGGAGCTGCGTGAAGAGACGACTCCGAGTGTGCTTTTTCTATCAGCCTGGTCCACTGATTCTCAGAAGACTGTTGTTCTGGTCACTTACTGGGTGAGATATCTAATTAGCTTGAACTTGGCCCCTGGCAGGGGCCTCCTACACAGGTAGGAGGACACAGACCCAGGAGACAGAAACTTGTATGCAGGGTCACGGGCTTCCTGAAGACCAGCAGCTGTTACAAAGAAGAAAGAAAAACTCCAAAGAGGGGTGGGTGAGCAGAGAGCCTAGGTACCACTGAGCTTTAGTCTCTGATTGTAACTCATGACACATAGAGGTATGTTTCCTCACTAGTCACCTAAAGGATGCCTCGCCCAGCATCCCTTCCCCAGAAACTAAAGATTGTACACCTGTACACCAGGGCAGAATTCCCCTCTTCAACTTCCATAGCACAGACAGCCACGATAAACCTTCAAAGAGATAAAGGTAGGATCCCGGCCAGGAGAGAAATAGAACTATGACATGAAGGGAGGGGCCCGTGGCAGGTGCCACATAGCAGGGACAATTGGGCTGACCTCGACCCAGGAGACTCAAGATGGATTCATAGGCTGATGAGAAGTTGGGACTTTGCAGAAAAGGTGTGTGATGTCTGAAGGCAGGAAGAGCTTGTGACGAGTTCGAGGGCCCAGAGTTCAAAGCGTTGGAGTAGGTTGAACTCTGGTCCGAGTTTGTAACCAGTCTTTATCTTGCCTTAATCAGAGTGGAGGGGACTTCTTTCCTGTTGACATCAGCTTGGCCATGAGGCCTGGCAGGTATGTCAGTGTGCCAACCCAAACAAGCTTAGGTCTCAAGCATCAGAAGATCCATGTGCTGCCAAGAGCCCATGTCCAAGAAACAAACATTCTAGCTGGCCTGTGGTCCAAGGAGGATGGAAGACATGTGGAGAAGATCCCTCATCAACCCTCAAAGTTACTCAGTCTGGATCTCCCCCAAGCAGGAAGGTCCTGGGCACCTGCTGGACTTTGCCTTGATGACACTCAATGTATTGTGAAGTCTGAGAAGCCACGTCTGATGTGTTGTTTTTTTTTAAACATTTGTCTAGGCACACACGCCATAGCATGCTCATTGACAAAGGAGAGTTTGTGGGAAAAGACTCCTTTTCCCCCCACCCTATAGATTCCAGGAATCAAACTCAAGCCATCAGGCTTTGACACAAGCAATTTTATACAATAACCATGTAGACAGCCCTATTTTACTTTTTCAAAAGTTCATTTTGTGGGGTTAATGAGGTGGATCAATTAGCAAAGTGCTTGCAACCCAAGTATGAGGACCTGAGTTCAGTCCCCAGCACCCAGGTAAAAGGCTATGGTGGTATTATTTGTGTCATCTCAGTACTGGGGAGGCAGAGAAAGGGGGAATTCTTGGAGCTTGCCGGCCAGCCAACCTAGCTGAATCCATGAACCCCAAATCCTACTGAGAGTCCTTGCCTCAAAAACAAGGGAATTTTAAGAGCAAGACTTGATTTTACCAAGGTTGGTAAATAATGCACGACAAAAACAGATATTGAGCCCACATCTGTCTAAAACAGAGCATGTACTTGTTGGCTTGGTGGTGGTGGTGGTGGTGGTGGTGGTGGTGGTGGTGGTGGTGGTGGTGGTGGTTGTGGTGGATTTTTGATTGATTGGTTGGTTGGTTGGTTGGTTGGTTGGTTGGTTGGTTGGTTGGAGTGCCAGGTGTACTAAGTAGTATACATCTTTATTTCTAACACTCAGGAGGCAGAGGCAAATGGTTCATAGATTGTCTCAGAAAAGAATAAAGAGAAAGAAAACAAAAACCCAATGTGATGGCTCTGAGGAGCAACACCCACACATGTATGTGCATGACAACCTACAGATGTACAAGGTCAATGAAGATATTCTAAAAGAAGATACAGATTTTCAGAAGTTATCAGCCTTACTTCTTTAATATTTTTATAAACGTGTCTACTAAAAGCACACTCTTATTACATAATTGAAGGGATCAACATTGCATATGCCAGAAGCTGTCAGTTTGGCGGAGAAAACTAGTATATACATGCCCAGAAAGAGAACTTTACCTCCACGTTTACAGGCATTGTGCTGGGTGGCATTACAGTTGGTTATTTAATTTATCATGTTTTCTTTCACAATGACATGTATCATTATGATAGCATAAAACAATTACCAGAATTCCTAGACACCGGCTGGTTTCACCCAGTATTCTGTCTCGTTTTCACCCTCCTGCTGATAGGTGAAGAATTTTAAGACCAAGACTTGATTTTACCAAAGCTGGCAAATAATACATGACAAAACCAGATGTTAAACATACATCTGTTTTGTGACACAGCATGTACTTGTTGGCTTTTTGTTGGTAGTGATGGTAGTGGGTGTGGTGGTGGGATTTTTGTTTGGTTGGTTGTTTGGTTGGTTGGTTAGTTGGCTTTTAGTTTTTTGAGATAAGATTTCACTGTGCTATCTTAGCTGTCCTGAAACTTACTCTATAGACCAGGCTAGCATCAAACTCAGAGACACACCTGCCTCTGCCTTCTGCGTGCTGGGATTAAATGCATGTGCCACCACCACTCAGCTGGTTTGTTTTTGGGGAGCTGCTCACACCTTAAGTGTGTAGTTTGCAAAGTTTAGTATAAGTATGTATTTTTCTAATCCACACTCCTGGTATTTTTTTTAAAAAAATATTGATTGATTTAAATTTCTGTTTATGGGTATTTTACTTGCTTTGGAGCCACCCACCACAGGCATGTCTGGTGCCTAAGCAAGGACATCTGATCCCCTGGAAGTGGAGTTACAGATGCTGTGAACTTCCATGTGGGTCCTGGGAACTGAACCCAGGTCTTCTGCATGATAAGCAAGTGCTGTTAAGCACTGAACTATCTTTCTAGCGACAATAAAAGTTTTTCATACCCCTAGTAAGATAAACAGCACTTTCATGATTCTGTAAAATTCCTTCTTCTTAGTCAGTCCTTGGCCTTCAGTAACTGCTGTCACAACTTATTTATATAATATAGAAAATGCACTATCTGTGGTCATTCCACCCCGAATGTCTCCATTCTCATGAAAATGTACTGTTTGTTGCATCTTCTTCCATTTAACATGACGTTGAGCACTGTGCATTGAATAGAACTCCATCTGTGCAAGGGCAATATAGCGTGCTCCTTTGTTTTTCTTGTTGATGAGCATTTGAATTGTTTTGACTTTCCGGTCATAATGAATAATGCTACAGTAAATATCGCTGAAGTCTTTGGTCTCTATGCAGTTTGATTGCCGTTGGGTGAATACTTAAGAATGGAAGTGCTTGGCTTTGGAGCAGAGATGTGTTTAATTCTATAAGAAACCAACAATAAACAATATTTGGCTGATTTTTCGAGAGATTGTTACTAAGGTGATACATCTTCAGATGCTGACAGGCAGCATCTTGAATCTTTGCAGCTTCCTGAGGGACAGAGGGGCCACAGACACCTTTGTTCTACCATTTGGGTTTTTTCACCCGCTCCTGGCACAAGGTCGCTAAATCCTGTGGGGTTTCTGAAATGATAGGGCCTTGTCTTGTCTTGATGAGGTGACTTGTAGTGGGCTTCAGGGTCAGGCCTAGTTATCAGAATGAGAGTCATAATTAGAAGTGGGGGACCTTCGGCCTCTCTCATTGTCATCCTGGGAAGGGAGGGGCATACAGAGCTAGTAATAGACTGTGCTTATATAACAACAACTAGATAAATATCCCCAAAGATGGAGTTCAGAAAGCCTACAAGAATGTGGAGAACCCTAACTCTTTAGGGATAGATGTAGCTCTTCTTCGGACGCTCTGGAACTTAGTTCTGAGTATCTCCTCATCTTGATCCTTTACTATCCACCCTTTATAGCAAGGCAGCTAGTGTGTCCCCTAAGCTCTGGGARTTAGTCCAGCAAATCACTGAATCTGAGGAAATGAGTTGGGTTATCCAAACCTCTGTTTATCCCCAGTTGGCCAGCAGGACAAACAACAAGCAGAGACAACTGGCCATTGGAATGGAGTGCTCTGGTTGGACACTCCGAGAGTGGAAGGTTGAAGGCATGCTCGCTAGTGTGGAAGGAGCAGCCATTGGATCTCAGAAGTGAAGTGCTGTGCAGAGAAAACTGAGAGTATGGACAAAACTATTTCCACCTTAGTGTGCTTTACGCATTAGTCAACAATGGGTGACAGTTTTATCTAACCCACAGTTTCATCCCTTGAGATGATCAACCTTTTTAACTTTCCTCACACTGATGGCTGTGTAGTTT
>BDUI01011415.1:27534-39306 GCA_002335545.1 Apodemus speciosus
AAGAGGGGCTGGAGAGATGGTTAGTGGTTAAGAGCACTGGCTGCCCCCTGAGTTCAGTTTCCCGCACCCACAAGGCAGCTCACAACGTTACATAATTCCAGTCTGGGGGAATGAAATAAAATAAACACAAGTGTCAGTAGAGAAGGACTTTTCCCTCTCATTTATAACTGTGAATTTACGACCCTTTCTTTTTTCTTTTTCCCTTTTGGGTGTTTTGCTTTCATGTATGTCTGTATGCCACATATATGTCTGCTGTCCTCAGAAGCCAGAAGAGGGCATTGGATCTCTGAAATGAGTTACAGACAGTTGTGAACCACCCTGTGGATTCTGGGAATTGAACCTAGGTCTCCAGGAAGAGCAGCCAGTGTTCTTAACTGCTGAGCTGTCTCCCCAGCCCGACTTGTGATTCACATTACACTCATTGTGTTGTAATTTGATGCAGTCATCCTTTTGATATTCAGATTATTCCTGATTTAGCCTGTGAGAACCCCTTTCAGCTAGTTCTGTCCTGGGCACATCCCCCTTATTCTAGTGCAACAAGATGGTCCTCATTTATAGTGTCATCTCCCCAGGCCAGCACTGCAATCACCATTTCTCCTGGGAGTTGTGGAGGTTTTGTTGGAGGCCAGGGAATTGGATTTAGAAGCTAGGATGTGGGCATGAGGTGTCCTCATTGTTAGAGGTGTGACAGTTCTCCGTTTAAGTAGAGACTAAGAGAAGGGGAAAGGAGGGGCGGGGAGAGAACAGGACAGGAGAAGAGGCAAGTATTTGTATACATATGCTGTATGTATATAAACACTTCCATTATTTATATATATCCATATGTATATTTCTCTCTTTGTATGTGTGTTTGTTTTGGAGCAGCATTATTATGTAGTCCTGCCTGGTCCAAAGCTCACAATGTAAAATAAGCTAGTATTGAATCATAGAGATCTGCCTGCTTCTACCTCCGAAATGCTAGGATTAAAGGAGCACAGCTCCATGCCTGGCTGTCGGTGTCACTGAGAACATTAGAAACCATATGTTCTTACACAAGTTCTAATTCCAGTCAGGTCCGTGGGGCCTAGTGTGCACTTACTTATCCTTTTCACTTATAAATAACTTACTTCCTCGTTTTGAAAGCCTAGTACTACACCTGCTAGTATCGGTGACCCACGATACTGTGAGGAATCCATACTTTAAGAGCAAGACAGAATTGCCGCCAGGCGGTGGCACTTGGGAGGCAGAGGCAGGCGGATTTCTGAGTTCGAGGCCAGCCTGGTCTACAGAGTGAGTTCCAGGACAGCCAGGACTACACAGAGAAACCCTGTCTCAAAAAACCAAAAAAAAAAAAGACAGAATTGCCAAATGTATGTAAATAGTTGCCTTGAAGCATCGTGACTCCTGGGTTTGGAATATGAGGACGGCTCACTTGTAACTGACTTATGAATAGTAAGTAGTGTTATCTGCTCCCAAGCCAGACGCACTCCCTCATTAAACTGGAGTATTTCAAGTCAGGCTTAGAAGCAGCTGTTGCTGTTGTTCCTTCGCTTTTTAGTTTGGATTTGGGGTTGGTTTTTTGTTTGTTTGTTTTGTTTTTGTTGATTGGGTTTGTATCCTAATCTGGCCTAGAACTCACTATGTACACTGAGCTGGCCTGGAACTCACAGAGATCTGCTTCTTCCTGCCTCCTGACTCACAAAGATGAATTGGTTGGTGTTTTGAGGCAGTGTCTCACTATGTAGTCCAGACTCTCCTGAAACCTCTGGTTCTTCTCTCCACCTCCTGTTACTGGGATTGTAAGTGTGAGCYGCAATCCATGCCTGCCTCCTTACGCTCTGTATTTCAAGGAGCGTTGTAAATTTCCTATAACTTTAGATGCATAATTGTGGGGTCCTGTCAGAGTTGGTTACGTAGCACATCTTGCCCTTGCTATCCTTTTGACGCTCTTCTCTCCTACTCATGTGAGATTGATACTCAGAGGTCATTGCATACACCTGCACCTTATAGCTCTCGGCGAACAGTAGCCGAAAAGACAGTGCAGGAGGCTGTAAGCAAAGTCTACTGCCTGGACGAGGCTTCCTCAGTGAGTGCTGCAGACCTTAAATTACACGCTGCGCTACATTACCATGTTTCTCCCTCTTTTTCTAGAGCTAGTACTCAAGGTGAGGATTCAGAACCCATCTCTTCGAGAAAATGATTTCATTGAAATTGAACTGGATCGACAGGAACTCACCTACCAAGAACTGCTCAGAGTGAGTTGCTGTGAGCTGGGTGTTAATCCCRACCAAGTGGAAAAGATAAGAAAGTTACCCAATACTTTGTTGAGAAAGGTAAGGAAAGTCTGTTCAGTATGAGTGGTTGCTATTTACATTTCAAACACACCTAACTTCTTTATACGAGCACACTGCAGCTGTCTTCAGACACACTAGGAGAGGGCATCGGATCCCATCACAGATGATTGTGAGTCAGAGCTTAAGGGGGAGCCAGTAAAAAGGCCTGAGGAGAGCCGAGGCCGTGGCTCAGGTTAAAGCATGTGCTTGTTTTGTGCGGGGCTCTGAGCTCCAGCTCCAACCTAACTGGAAAACTTTCCTCCTTTTGTCTGGGCCTCAGAGAGGCCCGGCTTACTCATTTATTTTGGGACAGGGTCTTGATGTATAACCCGATCTTGCTTGGTATCTGTTGTGTGTCCCATGCCAGCCTTGGATTTATGGCAGTCCCCTGCCTCTGCTTCTTGCCTGTTTGGATTAAAGGTGTGAACTATCATACTCTCACACACTGGCACTTTTGAAGGTTGGAAGATAGCAGGCTGTTACTCGCCTGTTTCAGTTGTTCCCATGGTGACCTGTGGGCTTCCCTTATGCCATATGATGATATGCGGCCCACCTGGCTTCTTTGTCATGCTCAGCCAGCCATGGGCTCCAGCATCAAGCTTCCGGCTTCTCTACGTTCCTGAGGAAACCCGACGCTCACCTGCCCGTCCCTTTAGGGCATTCTTATCCCGCCGCAGAGACTGTTAGAACTTTCTCCATCTTGTCCCGGTTAAATGTTGGCACTGGTCACTGCTTCGCTGTCTCAGGGATTTTCCTTCTAGATTAAAGATGAACCAAGACCCTGGGATTGATACAACCCCAAGCAGAGACACAGCTGCTGCTATTGCTCTGTTGCCTTGGGCTGGCAGGGTGGCTCAGTGGGTAAAGGCACCTACTGCCAAGCCTGAGGACCTGAGTTCTGTCCCAGGGCCCCACGTGGCGGAAGGAAGAACGGATTCCACAGGTTGCCCTCTGATCGCCACATGTGCATTATGACACAAATGTGTACAACAAAATAAACAAATGTAATAAAAGAGTTAATTAAATGAAGAGAAAATTTTAATCCATTGCCCTGTTTTGTTTTAGGACAAAGATGTTGCCCGACTTCAGGACTTCCAGGAGCTAGAACTGGTTCTGATGATAAGTGAGAATAATTTTCTGTTTAGAAACGCTGCGTCCGCACTGACTGAGAGGCCTTGCTACAACCGGAGAGCTTCAAAACTGACATATTAATGCAGCAGGGACTTTATCACCGAGTATTGTGACAGTATGTGTCACCTCTGGGCCAAAGGACAAGCCATTGATCCCAAAGCCTCGAATGCCCACCAGGGCCCTGGTGCCACTGCACAGTGTTCACTGACATCCCGCCTTGGCAGCTGGGAACCCGACCCAGCAGCGGTGCCACTCTTCCAAGCCTCTTGGTGCACAATAAACTATAGCTGAATCTGAACCGCGGGAAGTAGTCTTGAGAGGCAGGAGCCGAAGGTATGAGAGCCGGTGTTTAATGTGCAGAGTCTAGAGGGCTGTCGAAGCAGACAGAAGAGCACAGACCTATTTCTAGCCACTCCTGCTGACAGTGGCCTGAAGGGCCAGCGCTCCTCTGGTGTTGCATGCTCGTGACACTCATGGAAGTTTGAACTGAGGGAGGGAGACTGGGGAAAGCAAGCACAGGTACTGAACAGACAGATTCCGGTGTGACCTGTGGCTGTAAGGTCTCATATAGCATATTTATAAATGTTACTCAGGTTTAACGTATTTAAAATATAGTTACCTAAGTGTAAATAGGCTGTTAACCAAAAGAGCTTCCCCTCCCCAGTTTTCTTTTATGACCACTCATGACGGCGGCGGTCTCAGTCATCTTCGCATCTCCTTTCCTCCACAGTCACTAGAGGGCGCTCTAATGCTTTCTAAAGGAGCCACCCCACTCCAGCCGCTCCTGTCACCCCTGTTTAATTGCGCCATTCAAGAAGAGCACAAGCGCTGGACATGGGTCCACCGCTCTCACTCCCCCAGGAATGAAGGCAGCTTCTGAGCCCAGATCAGTTGCTGTTTTAAAGGTTATTGTGGGAAACTGAACTAAAGGAGTTAGCATCTTTATTTTTGTATCAAAGATAAAGGTTATTTTGGAAATTATTAGGGTTTTTAGATAACTCTGAAATCTGTTGCTTTTGTAAACAAATTGTCCAATCTTAGGAATTCCCCGTTACCTCCACAGTCAGTTGTGAGGACCTGATTAGACTCTGGAGCGTGGTATTCGAATCTTCCCCTCCTCAGCATCACTAAAGATGGAGAGCCTCTGATTGCTTAACTGTAGATAGGACGTGGCCCAGGAGGAGCAGGAGAGCAGGGCTGGAGCAGCCACTGACGAGGATCCCTGCTGTCTTAAGCTTTTTCCCCATAGTGCCTATAGTTTCCAAAGAAACTTAACTTCCTGGGTATTAACTCAATTTTATTAGAACACTGCAGTCGACGGAAAACACACAGATGTACTGGGAGAGACCCTCGTGCTCAGGAAATGGCCTCCCACTGCCGCCTGAGTGCCAAAATGAGTTTGAGGTGGTCTTCAAAGCCAGTGTCATGGGGTCGCTGTGAGGCGACTGCATGGCACTTCCCCTGTAGAGTGTTTGCGTAGCGGAGTGGCGGTTGCTCATCACCCCTTTTCCCAAGTGCTTTAATGAAGAAACCTCCCTTGTGTCTCAACCAATCAGAAATGACTTTAGATGTACTAACCTTCCCCCCACCCCCAATTTGCTTTGGAAAAGTTTAGTAATTCAATTAAGTGTGATTCTATCTTAGAAGAAATAAACTCAGTATTAATTGATGTCTAAATTTCTGGGGCTCAGACTCCTTCAGCCGCCCTACTTGATTAGAGATTCTGAGAAGCAGTGGGATCTGGCTGGGAGGTGGGCTACAGAGGAGCAAGCGAGGGCTTCAGAGTGACCAAAGGTCATGTGTCCCACATGGCTCTGCCCAGTGTCCTGCCCTTTGCTACAGTCCTCTGGGGCCAGTGTTTTGGGCCGCGGGATGATACTGCACGGTTGCTCTTAGGTGAGTTCCGAGTCTTAATCTATGCATTCAGAGAAATATTTTTATATGCGTTGTGTAATTTATAACAAGGGGTTTTCTTTTAAGCTTTGTTAACTGAATGCACCTCTCCTCCTCCACTGCATATTTAAAGCATGTGTTCACACTGTGTAAACATTCACAGAAGACTTTTCCTCGTGTGTTGTTGACTCTTTAAACATAACAGGCATTATTAAACTTAACTGTTAACTGACCAAGCCTGCTTTCTCGTGTTTTGCCCTTGTAAACAGCTCTGTATTCTAATCATAGAGGGTTCAAATGGCCGTGAAGTCCCACGGGGCTAGTGCTGTGGAGGACAAAAAGGACCAGCTCCCCAGCCGAATGTCTGCCACCCCACTGCTGTCTCTGTTCCGGCAGCACTCATGCTGTCCTGAGTGTCACTGTCTCACCCTGTGGGTAGCATCTGGAGATGGATTCTGTGTGACGTCTTCCCTCCCAGTTCACAGCAGTCACTTGGTTTCCCTGGAGTCGCTGAGCCAGCTAGATAGAGGTCATCCCCTATTAACCACAGTTTTTGATTATCCTATTTACTTGACACAACCGAACCTCCCCTTGGGCTCCCAGCACCTCTCATGGCCTCAATGAGTGCAGAAGCGAACTCCCAAGACAGGAGCGGAAGCCCAGCTTCACACCTTCAGATCTTTAGCTGGGAAGGATGCTGAATGAATCTCCTGTTTGGCTTAGGCCTCCTAGCACCTCACAAAGCAGACGTCATGCCAAATTGGCCTAATAAATCAGACAGCACAGCAGAGACCTTTTCTTAGCACCAAGGAGAGGCAGAATAATTTGGACATTTGTGCTCTTGTACTTGCTCTATCAGAAGGATGGAAGCCGCCTTCCACACATTCATAAACATCCTGGGCAGAAATAGCCTGCCCCATCCCCCCCAAAAAGTGATTAACCTTTAACAAATGGTCCTGCAGCATAGGCCAACCCGGGGCATATAGAAAAAGCACATCAAAGGCGCCATCTCCTTGGTGACAGCCAAGCACTTAGGATGGGGAAGAAAACCAGCCACCACCCTCACGCACTCAGTCACTTCTCAAGGGTACAGATGAGGGTGAGATCAAGGGCTGAGGAGGTGACAGAGAGCTTCCTTTCAAGTGCAGTCCTGGGACCAGATGGACTGTGCACAAGTCTTTTGTTGGCTTGTTCAAATGRCTCCACAGGGCCTGGGGAGGCAGGGACCTCCTTCTGACCTTCCTGTTCACCCAGCTTGACCGGAGGAGGAGAGAGCAGTGACCTCTCTGGTGACTGGGCATCCAGTGGAGCCAGAGGGAGAGCTCACATTCACTTTAGCCCCTGGTGAGCGGACTTGGAAGAGTGAGGAACGACATGGACCCAGAAATGGGCTCAGCAGCTCTTCCAAGAAGGCCAGGCCGAGCCCCAGCACCTGCCCAGCAGTGCCGGAGGAGGTACTGTAACTTTGCTGTGAATTTTGGCTATGAAGATGGTATTTACAAGCACAGGTTTTGGGTCTGAAGGTTTCAGATAACTGTAGCCACACACAAGTGTAGGAGGACCTCGCGTCATGCCCTGGATCTTCACGAAGGTTCTAACCCCCAGACTTTGCAAACAGGCACAAGAAGGTAACATGTGGTCCAAACGCTGTTGACTACAGCTTTATTTCATTGGATTTACACAGCACCAGGCCAGGGACTCTGTTCCCCGGGACAGACTGACCTAGCAGGTCCTGGTCCAGGAGGAGAGAGGTTCATTTACAAAAATGGAAAATATGAATATGTAGAGGCAGAAGCAAGGTCTCTTAAAAAGTACAGTACCGGAGTAATGGTAGATTAGGACCCGGAGACCCAGGCTCTGGTCTGAACTTGCCTTTGAACTGGCTGTGACCTCCAACTCACTTCCTCATTCCACTGTTAAGTATGGCTAGTCTGTGAGGCAATCTGCAGGATTTAAAAATAAAACTCAAAATGTCCTCACTCATGGCCATCAAGTCCATTCTGACAAGGAGGAAACCCTTGGGACGCATCGTCTAGGCGAGTCCTGCATCCTTGGCCATCCCATAGAAGATGCCTCCGGCTGCAATGAGGTTGACTGGAGAATCAAATTCAGCTACTACTCCTTTGTCCAAGACCAGGACCCTAGCCAAGGAAAGAAAGAGTAGTCAAGTCTCCCAGCCCTGGAGGCCTGCCCTGCCCTTGGGTACTGCTCAGGCTCCGCAGTGACATGGCAGCCTACCCACATTAGTCAACCTACTCCGCCCGACTGATATAGGCCACATATGCACGCTTGCAAGGCTGGTTAATTTCGCTATTTTGTTAGCTGAGTGCATGGAGCGGTTTTGGGGATCGAACATGAAGTCCTATTCATCTCTGCCAGTCTGGGCTTGGAAAGCCTTCCCTAATGAGCCTTTCCTCTTGCTAGGGTCACAGGGCTTCCTCAGGCTGTGCRCAGGGAACCATGGACCTGCATGCTGGGTCCTGTGTCCTGTGTCCATCCATCTAGCTCACAAAGGCACAGGGCAGGAAACCAGGCTATAGCGAAAACGCTGCAATCCAGGATTTGGGCTGCTGCTGCTGCTGCATGGATTAACTGCCCCATCCCAGGCAAACCTGAGCCTGGAGTTTAGTCTCCTAGCAACCATACACAGGATACACCAGGCGTGAGACCCATAGGCAGCTGCACAACGGTAAGGTGGGAAGGGCGCCCACCCCAAGCCTGGTGAAAGACCCTTTTGTGAGACAGGCAGGTTGCTTTCTGAACCCCACGTTGGGCTCCTAGATCTGTGTGCTGGGCAGGAGTGACCATGACCTCCTGGACACTGTCTAAACTTGCCGAGGAGGCCGTRTCATCTAAATTCRGTGTCTAGTGGCTTCTCCTGGCCCTTAACATGAAGACCAACTGAGTCTGTAAGGTCTTCCAGTCAGCTTTTGGGGCTGGTTTCTCTCTCTGACAATGCCCTCCAACCTCAGCGCTCCCTGCCTTGGGGCTGCGCTGCCTCTGAGGTATGCAGGCCCCTCCCTTCCTCTTTCCCCTCCCACTCCTTTCTTATCCTTTGGCACTTTCTTGGCAGAGAGGGTCTTGCTACCTTGTGTTGCCTCCTCTACTTGCACACAAGGACCCCTGCTTCCTTCCGGCAGGCTCTCATTACAGGTTCTGTAACCTGACTCATAATGTCTGCCTGCTCTTTTAGAAGGTGTGAACTCCCAACCCCCAGGATGGGGCCCAAGCCTCCCACCCTAGGGCTGCAGGGGTGGGAGGGTGGGAGGGTGGGGGGTGAGGGGGTGGGGGGTGAGGTGGGGGGATGGGGGGACTGCCTCTGGCCTCCAGATGCAGAGCCCAGCATTTCCAGCTACTGGAACTCTGCTCCCAGGGGGGTTCTGAATGGGAGTGGAGGAGAGACATGGAGAAGGGATGGGTCAGACACAGGGAAGCATCAGGCACACGCGTGTGTGTGCGCGCATCAGGCACGTGCGCGCGCACACACACACACACCTACCCACCCTGAAAGATCCTGCTGGCTGCATGGGGACACTTCTGAGAGAAATCATGTGAACTTTAGTTGACCCATCACCCCACCCAAGGAAGCCAAGAGATTCTGAGGGCAATCCTTAGAGGAACTAGGGAGTGCTAGGGAGAATCACAATAAATGGGCTTTACAGGGGCTAGGGAGCAAACTGGCCCTTCTCAGCGTCGCCCTCAGTTTAAACATTATTTCATTGCCTCCTTAACTGCAGGTCTGAGAGATCTGGAGCAGGCCCAGGAAAGCTCTGCAAGTTGTCCATAGTCACACAGCAATCAGGGGCTCAGTGCTCTGCCTCAGACACGAAGCCTCCCCCGCAAGCATCAGCTCTTTCTGGCACTGTTAGAGTGCAGCCCCCAAGGATGGGACTCGGGACTCTTTCCAATACCTCCCAAGCAGCCTTATGGGGCATGGCCGGTGTACTTCCCTGTCCCAGGTGGCAGCATGCGGTACACAGGGCATGCAAACACTCCCTCAACAAGCTTGGAAGTGACTTGAGGGGCCATTCCCCTCCCCTTACCCATCAACAGTAAGGAGCACTGGCTCCTCCGTGGTGGCCTGTGCAGTTTCCAGTGTCTAGGGAGCCTGGTGCACTTCCCCCACATGTCAGTCATTCCGAAAGGACCCTGAGTCTTTTGCATGTGTTGTACCAGTTAGCCCTGCTCTATTCTAACTTGTAAGTGAAGTTTGGGAATCCCGCCCGCTCCGTGGCCCCATACCACAGCCAGTTCCGAGAGTCTCTCTCACACCYCGATACTTTCCACGGTCACGCCCCTTCCTGACTCCCAGGTGACGGCTGCCGATCCCCTCACTTGGCTTCTGGGGCTCACCTGTCRTAGTCCATGATTGTGTTGAGCCGGTGGGCGATGGTCAGTACGGTGCAGTCTTCAAACTGGGTACGGATGGTGCCTTGGATGAGGTCATCGGTCTCCAGGTCAATGGCTGCGGTGGCCTCGTCTAAAACCAGGACTCGGCTCTTTCGGAGCAGGGCTCGGGCAAGGCACAGGAGCTGCCTCTGGCCAACACTGAGAAAGAAGGCACATGATTCCAGCTAGGTGCACAGGCTGCCCTCCTTTCCAACATGTCTGTCTTCACTCCTCAGCAGCCCGGGACCAGTTGTCTACCATTCCTGGTTCTGCTGCAGCTCTCCAGGAGCAGGGACAAGGGCTTATACCAGAATGAGGGACCTGGAGGGCTAGATCCAGAGCCAATCCATCGTCACACCACGGTGACAGCTCTGCTGTAAATATTCCCAGGTCTCTTCTTACTGGGCTTCCTTCCCCATCGCTCTGCAACTAGTACCACTGTGTGTCTTCAGTGCACAGTATCAGCCAATCACACTTTAGTAAGAATATATTGGGATTGATCTTCCTGGATATTTACATABAAGCCACTCATGCCATCTTGCTAAAACTATGATTATACCATTCTGACACTCGTCTCCTACCCRCACAGGGAATAGAGACCACGGGTCTATTTGGGAGACACCGTAAGGAAAGAACCTAGTGATGCCCCACCTTTGTTCACTGCGAACCAGGAGAGCTAATCCTTATCTTCAACCTCTGGCCTCGAAAGCCAGAACCAGTAAACAAAGCAAGGCTGTGTTCCCAACCACAGAGGCCACAGCAAGCGCCCCCCCCACACACACCCAAGGACAAATACCTCAACCCTTCCCAGAGGGGTGAGTCACAGCCGGAGTAAAGACCGGCCTCCCTCCCTGGCCTCTTCCCGCAACTAATGAAGGTTTTGGCAGCAGAATGAGCTGCCAGATAGAACTCAGGGCTGATTAATGGTGGGCCTGGCACAGGATACAGGTTATACTTAAAGTGACCACAATCTCACTGAGGGAGAAGGAGGGACCATTTCAGTCTCTGATCCTGATAGAAAGGGCTACAGGCACTCTGAGGGGGGAGCGCTGGGGACCAGCAGACAGCCAAGAGGTCTAGAGACAGGGATTGAAGAGCCCCAACTGCCACCGGCCACACCCCCAATGTGCTTATGTAAGTAAAAGCCAATTGGAGGTACACATTTACCCTTACAGACTTTTTGGAGAAGGACAGAAGGCACTGTACTGGGAACTGAGCCCAGACCTCACATTCACTAAGAGAGAGCTACATCTCYAGCCAAGGCTGGCCTTGAACTTTGAATTCTCTTGGGGCAACTAGTTGGGATTACAGGTGTGTGTCATCAGACCCACACCACACGTTTTGGATTGGAGAGAGCCTTGTGATGAAGCAAGGACAGTAATTGGGGACAAAAGTCTCACACTTCCCTGAGTCCCCTGCCCTGTCTCTGGCTGCCCATGCAATTTTGGGYAAGTAATTCCATTTCTATTTCCGGTCCATGAGGCAGCAGTAGAGATTAAATGAGATGGTGGAGGCCAAAGTACTTTGAATATTGCAAAACATTAAGCACTGGTTAGATGTGACCTTTTGTTTGTTTGTTTCAAATTTTGAAACATGAGTATGCTCTGAATATAAAGATGGGGGGAGGGTTAGGAATGTAGGCCACAGAAGAGTGTTTCTGAGCACGTGCAAGGTCTTGGGTTGGACCCCAGCACCAAAAGGAAAAAGTAAGAAAAGAAGAGAGGGCAGAAAGGGGAGAAAACTCGTTGACACTCCACAGGAGTGCATGCAGGCTAAGGGCTTCTCACAGAAAGGACCCAGGACGGCTTCCTTCAAAGGGTAACCACTGACAGCTCACATTTGGCTTTTTCAGACTTGAATTTCAGCTACTCTGGACAGAGCCGTGCTGAAAGTGGAAAACACAACCAGGTGTGGTATCTCATCTTGGGAGGCAGAGGCAGAGAGGCAGAGACAGAGAGAGACAGAGAGGGGGGGGGCAGAGGCAGAGAGAGAGGCAGAGAGGAAAAGTGAGAGACAGACAGATGGAGAAAGACAAAGACAGAGACCA
>BDUI01011418.1:8355-21044 GCA_002335545.1 Apodemus speciosus
AAGGAAGGAAGGAAGGAAGGAAGGAAGGAAGAAAGAAAGAAAAAAAGACAAACAAAAACTCTAATAATTCCTTTGAACTCCATGCTTTCTGAAGTTTAGACCCTCTCATCATTCTGGTTTTTGTAAGTTTAGTATCTACAGTCTACTCTTTCTCTTTTTAATTTCCTTAAGCCAGTGATTCTCAACATGTGAGAACCCCAGCACTGAGTGACCCTTTCATAGGGGTTGCCTAAGACCACAGGAAAACACAGGTCTTTACATTACAATTCATAACAGTAGCAAAATCACAGTTGTGAAGTAAGCAACAAATACAATTTTATGGTTAGATGTCACCACAACGTGAGGAGCAGTATTATAGTGCCACAGCATTAGGAAGGTTGAGAACCCCTGTCTTAAGCTCTATTGTCATTTGCAACAAAAGGAAAGATAATTTAAGATGCTAAAAGCATTTTGCTCTCTAATGTATTTTGACGTTTCTTTAATATGAGCCATTGGTTAAGAGTCTTTGGTTCTTAACAAGAAAAATAAAGGACTCTTGTACAAAATCAAAGTGTTGACTTATAAGAGATAGGTCACTTCGTCCTCACCTAGCTATGAGTCTGTGTTTCTATTAAGATTAAAGTTTTTCATTAGTGGGGAACAAACACACAGACAAGAGAGTTAATATTTCTTCCATCAAGACTGAATAGTAAAGAACGTGTACCAATAGCCATAAAATCCATCAACACCCAATGCTAAGGCCAGAAGAAACTTAAAAAACAGGATGTGCCTGCTCTGCCCTGACTTTAGTAGGTGATTCTGAAGTCTCAGATTTAGATTACATCCTGAGATAAGTAAATATTAGAGATTACATAAAAAAATATTCAAGCAAGTGCTTCACGTGCGTAAGCAGCTGGCAAGATCTAACCCTTTTGAATCCAGTGCTGCCTTGGCCAGGAGTGAGATCCTGGACTTGTGTGGTAGATAACAAAGGCAGGCCTTCTGCCCCTGAATAGCTTAAGGTAACCGCAAGSCTGAAAATGTGAACGTGTGATCAAGCTATAGTATGGGCGGCTGGAGCTAGGACGGCTTTTATTTTTAATTTCTCCTTTCCCCAGTCTTATTCGACGTCACTCWGTACATCTTTCACTTTTTCCTGTTTTGTGACAAGGTCTCATTTAGCTGGTTTTGAACTTGTTATGTAGACAAAGATGATGTTGTACTTCTGATCTCTTTGCCTCCACCTCCCTAATACTGGGAATCTAGGGTTTCACCACCTCTTCCAGTTTAGGTARTACTAGGGACAGAACTGCGGGCTTTTTTGCCTTCTACACAAGTGCTCTACCAACCAAGCCATATCTGAAGCACACTTTTCATTCATTCATTCATTCATTCATTCATTCATTCATTCGTTCACTTTACTTAGAAGCTCCCTTCCTCCTCCCAGTCTACAATCACAAGCTCTTCCCCCCACTACCCCTTCCTCTTCTCCCTAGAGAAGCAGAAACCCCCATGTGTACCAACCCCCCTTGGCACATCAAGTCACAGCAGGACTTAGTGTATCCTCCTCCTCCACTGAGACCAGACAAGGCATCCCAGCTAGGGGAAGGGGATCAGAGTCAAAAGCAGGCATCACAGTCAGAGACAGTCGCTGCTCCAATTGTTAGGGTACCCACATGAAAACCACGCTGCACATCTGCTGCACAAGGGGCCTACATCCAGCTCATGCATGTGTTTTGTTTAGTGGTTCGATATCTGCAAACCCCCATGGGCCCAAGTTAATTGACTCTGTAGGTCTTCTGGTGGTAAACTTCACCCCTCTGGCCCTCAATTCCACCCCTYCCCCTTCCACAGGACTGCCTGAGCAAGCTCCACCTAATGTTTGGCTTTGYGTCTCTCCACTGCTGGATGAAGCCTCTCAGAGGACAGTTATGCTAGGCTCCTGTCTGCAAGCATAGCAGAGTATTATTAATAGTGTCAGGGGTTGGTTCTCTCCCATGGGGTGGATCTTATGGTGGTCCAGTCATTGGTTGGCCATTCCTTCAATCTCTGGAGTTAGGAGAGTCTTGATAGACCAGCATACTGTGTGTGTTGTCTTCTAATGTGTATACAACATTCTAAGGTGTCTTTATTTACTTAGCTCCTTCCACACAGTCCACTGCCTTTATTCCATGAGGTTATGGCCCATTTCTGTCTTGAAGGAAGTGAGCTCTTTGAAGAGTTTACCTCAGGACAGTTGCTCCCTTTTCCAAGTGTGAAATATTTGATATAGGTCTTTTTTTTTTTTTCAGTTAAAATGCTTGTGGTGGCTTACTGACACCTGCATTAGCTGCTCTACAAAATAAATTCCAAACCATCATTTACTTAGTCCAGGAGGGAATTGGGTTTTATTTATAATACGCTCCAGGCAAGATTTCCAGCTATTAGATATATTTTCTCCATATGGAGAGACAGGGACATTGGCTCCTTCTGTCATAGACTTGTCCTTGGCTTTTAACTCTTCTGCATCCAGGTAGATGAGTTGAGCCTTTCCATTTGGCCTCAAAATCACACAAAGGAGCTACATCCCCTTTGTATCATAAGGAAGTAAGCGCATGGCCTAATCCACAGGAAGGGTGGAAATGGAGCCCTGGCTACTGAGCCCATTTTGAGAGGAGCTCTGGCCTGGGAGCTTGAATAGTGGCCTGTGCTTAGCTGTCTTAATGACAAACTTCTTCCTTTCCTTCTTTTTTCTTCCCCTCTCCATCATTTTTCTTCCCCTCCCTCTTTTCTGCAAAGCTTGGGCTGGCCTGAGACTTGCTTTATAGTTTATTTCTCATGTACTTCTTATGTAGGTTCTTAATTTTCTGTTTCTAGACATTATTACTCTTTTTGGTAATTAAAATTCTTGATGAAGAGTCACACCTGTTATGCAATAGCACAATCATTTATATAATACGTCACCTATCTTGAATATATTCTATTCCTATTAAATGTTTTGAGTACTTTATAATAAATAGTACTTTGATGCTAAATTCCCCTAAAGTGGCCGAATATTGCCCTCTTCTCCCCTATGATAACTCCTTGAAACAAACTCGTAAGTGGAATCTTATCTTGAAGAAGTGGGACACTGCTTTATGTATCATTTGCTTCTCAAGCATGTTTGGAATAATTACCAGGTTCCAAACATGGTAAATGCTTTGGTGAAGGAAATACACATCCCTCAGTCTCTAACCATGGGGAATTTGGTCAAGATTGATGAGAAAAGTCAAAAGGCTTAGGGACGTTTACATTTTGACATGACCATGAAGAAGCAGATAATATACACAGAATGAACGCCACGAGCATCGAGGGCAAGCCGTATGAGCTCACTTGCTTCATTGCTTGAGATGATCTCAACACAGAAGCCACTCTTAATGGCAACAATACTATTATTCAGTAAGTTGTATAGCACAATGCTTTATCCAGCACTGTCATACAGGTCATGTGGTTGCCCCCTACCCCAAAATCTCTGCGATAGGTGTTTTTATATCATAAATCCTAGAAGTTCAAAACATAGGGCTCATGGGAGAGAGTATAACTTCAAGTATTATAACATTAAGAAATCATAGTGCTTGTCTATAAGGAATTTTATATTATTATATTGTGCGCCTTAAATTCCTTCCAACTTTTGATAGGCAAGTCAATGGCAAAACCATTGGGCTAGATGAACTTCGAAACCCAGGGTACTGAAACAGTGGATGGACAGAGTGCATTTTATGAAGTTGCATATAACAGTTTAAACCTATGTCTAGGAAGCTATTGCCAAATTKCTTTTCCCATGTGTGTGGTAATTTGTACTCCAGCTATAWTTTCTTTGGTGATCTCCAAACATTCAGATTTGAATTAGGSTCCTAACAGACTAGCTTTTCTCGAGGCTGTCAAGAGCTCTAATTGAGGTAAAGATTTTTGCTAGTGGAGAGATCACAATCAAAAGCCCTAACTGCACATTGACTCTTGACCATCTTGCCTCTGAGGGAACTATGTCGAATTTGAGCAGTGTTACAGCGACACCTGCCGGACTCTCTCTAACTAAGCATGTACGATTCCAGCAGATCAGGGTTCTGTGCAATCACAAACATTTCTCACACATATGAAAAATAAAATAATTTCTGATGAAAAAATCAAATGGATTTCTTACTTTCAGTMTATGGAATATGGCTCTTCCTGAGGTAAGAAGAATTAACATTGAACACTCAATTTTACACAAAAATAAGATTAAAAATAAATTGTCTTTATCTCACACCCAGAAGGAAAGTAGAATCCTGGTAGTTTCATTATGTAATCGCACCAGAGTCTGTAAATCTGAGTGCATTTATACAAGCATCTGAAGAACATTTTTAAAATAACTTTTTGGCTCAAAAATAAATGTCAAATTCTTAGTTCAGCGATGCTTCTGGGGAGAATGATCGCTTTAAGGATCCACACAGAATGTGGTTTCTACTTCTTTGTCTCTCTTCTCTCTCCTCTTCTCTTCTCTTCAYGACCCTTCTTTTCTATCCCACTGCTCTCCTCTCCTCGATGCTCCCATACACACGGGGCAAGCTGCAGTGCATAGAAGCAGTCTCCTGGATCTCTTAAGAGCTTTGCAGAGGAGCTAAAACCCACATTTCAGATCAGTCTTCAGATTAAAGCTTGTCACATTTTCTGGACACAAAATTCCAGACATGTTTTATTCATTATCTGTTCGAATCTTTGAGACAAACACATACAACTCATTTCAAGGTCAGGAGATAGCCAAGAAGTCTCAACCCATCATTGCTAGTTGTTTTGTTTTTTTGTTTGTTTTGATTTCTGCTTTGGTCAGGAATCCCCGAGATGTAATGTTCATTGCTTCATAGCCCCTCTAAACACTTGGCTCATGAGAGCACCCTCCCTACTGACATTTGAAACACTAGAACTCTCATTCATTTGCTTTTTAGTTGTATGATGTGAGCTCTAAACCATTCTTCAGTTTGCATAAGGAAAGAGGTGGAGAGACCTAGGCATGTTGTGTGGCGTAGCAGGCTGCTGGCATGCTTGCTGCTCCAGTATCAGTGGTCTCCCTCTGCAGTGTTACGACTCACTGATGTTAAGGGATAAGAAAGCCTCACTCTGACTTCCAAGGTGGGAGCCTCAGGCCTGGCTCTTTCACTGATTCCCAGCTAGTTGTGAACAATGTCTGTCCCTCCTTGTCTTTTTTTACTTTTGAAGGAAGATAATGTCTTTTAATTACTCACTGTTTAAAAAGAAGTTCGTATGAGTATTGTGTTTAATACTCTGACCTCAATGTGTGCACAACTCTACCCTATCATGCCCAATCTAAAAAAWTATGGCTTCTTTTACTTTTCTTTAAACATATATTTATATTTCAGTAGTATATGTGTACACACATAACCCATTAATTCCAATTAGAGTAATGCTAATGCACAAATGCACACACACATATATGTTTTTAGAGCTAACCACACACACACACACACACACACACACACACACACACACACACACACACACATCCACTGGTCGTGTCCACCTAGTCTTTTATGACGTTTGCTTAACCTCGGGTGTAGAGGTTGTTTTGTGGGTGTACTAGTTGGTACTGGGCACACACCATTCCTTGTTCTCTGTGTTTTGATCGGTTGTGCCTTACTGTAGTGATGTTCATGTGCTGCAAACAGAAGCATCTTTGATGAGGAGTGAAAGCTACAGTTATTAGGTTGGGTGGGTGCACAGATGTGTGTCCTAGGCTAGGCCAGACTGGACCTGGGCACAAGATGAATGCACCAGACAGAACCTGGAGCTTGGATGTGGTACAAGCTTAAGTCAAGCTAGCTAACTGGACTTGRCAATCCACAGGATGTGTGATCAAAGATCACTGTAAATTGATCTCATATGTTTGCACTTCCCAGTCTTGGGTATTTACTCTTGAAGGAAGATAATTATTTTTTAATTATGGGTTATATTTTTACCTTTGTTATGCAGTTTTCAGAGTAAAATTCATGTGGTAGAGATTTACCTCTGTTATAGTGTCTTCAGAGTAAAAAATATATGGGCAAATATATTCGAATGATCTGTGACATGAGAAATCAGGGATACAAGAGAAATACAGTTGTCTGAGCAGTGGAGCTCATGCCAGGAATCCAACACACATCAAAATGGAAGGATGATAAAGTCCATTATAGAAAATAGTACAATATATATAGCCTTTACTAGGCTCATCTCTAAAACTTCTCTAGATTACTTAAAAGAACTAATGCAATGTAAATGCTATATAAACAGATGTGACATTGTATTTTTTAGGGAGAAACAAAGGTGCTCCAGATGCTAGACACATTGCTCTTTGAATATTTTCTGCCCATGTTGGTTGACCTGTCTGATGTGAAACCAGCAGATCTAGAGTTTAGAATATATAATGATTCCCATGTTACTGACACAGGCAAAATGCTATCCATAAGAATCTTCCTTTACCTACAAATGTTCAATAACTTTGTGCTAACTTGAAAGGTTGGAAGGAAATGGAATCGGTTTATAGTTGACATGAATATGCTGGTGATGTCATCACAGGCTTCCATACATGTCCACCTTTCTTTTCTGTGATACACCTACTTTAACTTATTGAATATGTAAGTACGAAAAAGATGAACCCAGAAAGTTAAGACACAATTTTTATAAAGAGAATTTTGTGGGAAGACAGTGTCAATGATCAAAATATTCTCTTTTCCTCAACCCTCAAAATATCAAATAGTAACATTAATTCCTACAACACTTGGCCAGTCAGCAAATACCCTAGCGCCCAAGTACAGGCCTCTTACAGGGTATACATTTTGGAATATTCCAAAGCACTTAAGAATTTTTCACATGGCATACCAGGATGAAAACAGAGATAATTGAAAGTAGAAAGTTATTTTTATTTTAATTCCCATTCTGGATACTATCAATTGTCTCCTTGTCACCTACTGGAGGAATTAAACCTTAAGTACTGTCTCATATAATACCAAATTATGTCCAAGACAAGAGTGTCAATGGCTTAATAGAAATTCATGAGAGCGTATATTAGGATTTCAGGTTAAATTCTGTTGACTGGTAATTTATAGCCCCTAGTGGGCAGCAAGTAGTTCCTTGGCACATGTGCATACAAACACACACATATTTATATAGTTATGTAGTTTAAGTATAGATATGACTGTAGAGGCCAAGAAGACAACCTTGGGTGTTAGTATTGCCTTCTATCTTGTTGGAGACAATATTTTCATTGTTCATCACTGTTTACTCAAGACCAACTGGCCCATGAGCTTCCAGAGATTTTTTTCAGTCTCTACTGCCATTTCACAAAATGAATGCTAAGGTTTTGGACTCATGCCAACATGGAAGGCTATACTGAGTTCTGGAGATTTGATCTCAGGTCTTTGTTTGTATAACAAGCACTTTACCTACTGAGCCTAAGGATATGTATTATAAGGGAACTCTTGGCTCTGCTACTCAAGGATTGGCAGGGTTGGAATATAAAAAGATGTCTGTACTACAAGAGCATAGCAATGGGTCTTTAAASAGGAGCTATTGCCAGGGACAGGAAACCATTGTGGCTGGAGTCAGTGGCACAGGCACTCAGGGCCATGGCTTAATGTCTCGTGCATCTCAACTTTGACTTTCTGGCTAGTGGGCTTCAGAACTGTATATTTAGCCCTTCCTCCTGCCTCTTTTTAAATTTACTGTTCTAATCATGGGGCATAACAGGAACCAAGTTGTTAGAGGACAGTGCTTTGTCAGTAAAATGGCACCTGGCTTTGAAAATAATGTCTCAGGAAATAAGTTTTCCTGAGACCTTTTCTTTGGCAGCAGGAGACCATTAGATTGTCACACTGTCCAGTCCTTTTGATATTATCTTTTAATTGYCCCCAAAGAATCATCTCTTTTTTTCTTTTTTTCTTGGATATATTCTTTATTTACATTTCATTTCCCTTTTCCTGGTTCCCTACCCCCCAAAGGTCTCACATGCCCTTTTCCCTCCCCATGTTCTGTCATCCACCCCTTCCCACTTCCTTGTTCTGGTATTCCCCTACATTGATGCATTGAGCCTTTCCAGAACCAGGGTCCACTCCTTCCTTCTTGTCGGACATCATTTGGTATGTGGATTGTGTCTTTGGTGTTCCAAGATTCTAGGCTAGTATCCACTTATCAGTGAGTGCATACCATGGATATTCTTTTGAGACTGGGTTACCTCACTTAGTATGATGTTCTCCAGCTCCATCCATTTCTCTAAGAATTTCATGAATTCATTGTTTCTAATGGCTGAATAGTACTCCATTGTGTATATATACCACATTTTATTTTGTATCCATTCCTCCATTGAGGGACATCTGGGTTCTTTCCAGCTTCTGGCTATTATAAATAAGGCTGCTATGAACATAGTGGAGCATGTATCCTTATTGCATGCTGGGGAATCTTCTGGGTATATGCCCAAGAAAATCATCCCTTAATCAATGTGTCCGAGGTTCTCAAAGAGCTAAGTTCTCTGGTCTGACATTCAATCCATTCTATCATTTGAGTTCAAAAGTCTAGGGGGTCAGGGAAAGACTGATGGATTAAGACTGGAAAAGAGCACTTGGAAGAGATATAACAAACTGTATTCAAGGTAATAGTTTAAAATAAAGTGACAGAGAAGGCACTGTCCTGCCAAGATTCTAGGGACATCATAATGTGACTATGAATACAAGGCCAAGTATGGCACATTGGATAGAATTTTCAACAAAGAAGTAAATACTTTTAAAATTTATCTTTATTTGAAATGGTGTGCCTGAGTGTGTGTGGGGGAGTGGGAATGGGGTGTGAGTTCAGTGCTGTGAAGGATGAAGCCGATGTCTTGTCACCCAGAGCTTGAGTTAGAGGTGGTTGTGTGCCACCTGACATGGGGGCTGGGAACTGATCTCAGATCTTCTGCAAGAGTAGGGAATGTTCTTGACCATTGAGCAACCTCTCTAGCTGACACCAAAATAAACTTGCTGAAATAAGTTTTTGTTTTATGTTCTTGTATAAGGTATAACTAGAGAATCTTACTGCCTTCCATGCCTCGGTTATATATGCTCTGCCCGCAGATATTTCGTCAGGTAGATATATGTGTCTGGGTGATCCTTGTTGCCATGATTGTTTCTGCTAAGCATGTGAGGAAAGATGATTAGGAAGGTGGCCCACCGTTCCCTATATAATGCATGCACTAAGCTCTGTACGCAGTATCAGACTTGACAGGCAAGAAGACGGAAATCAGGATTTGGCCATGCAGACTTTGAAAGCCAATCACATCTTGGGGTTTCCTTTGTTACCGTTGCTGCTCAGGAATGGTTGTGGCACAACCTGGTCAGAAGTTCCTTGGGGTATATGAAGCTTGAGCAGAGAGCTTCCTCAGAACTTAATTGGGTTGAACTTGCTCTGATAAACTATGTAAAAGAATGGCAGTGAGTGAGTGTGGGGAATACGGGGGATGCAGGAGATGCAGGGGATTCAGGGTATGCAGGGTATGCAGGGTATGCAGGGGATGCAGGGGATGCAGGGGATGCAGGGGATGCAGGTGCAGCATAAGAGACGGCCTCTGTGTTGCTGAGATGGATTTAGTTTACTTGAAGGTTTCTTTTCTCTTGCTCACATGGAGGCATTTATGTTCCACATCTTGGTTGCTATTTGCTTCCCCCTGGAAGTCACTCATTAGGAAAACGAGCATTGTGTAAATATTTTCTGTCCAAGCTGCCTGAGGACTCAAGTCAGCATGGCCTCGACTGAAAGCTATTTTGGGGATGTGCACTCCCCAGCATCAGATTCCAAAGTGATGGCGCCCCACCCTTGTTTCCAGTTCACAATAGATCTTGGCTGCCAGGCTCTGATTAGGAGGCTCCCTGAGCCTTCTCCTGCTGCCTGCCTTCTCTCTCCCATCCCTTTTCCTGTTATTGTCCTGCTCGCTCCTGATAAGATTACGTTTGTCCTCGTGAAGAGAACTTTTCTTTCCTGTACGTTAATGTTTTTCAAAGACCACAAATGGAAAGATCTCCTTGCTAATGTCAGATAATTTATACTAGGTGTTGAGAGATCCAAGAGAGGAACAGAAGGTCCCGGGAGGCACTCAAGAAACATCTGACCCAGTATCACCAAGCTTCTGATCCTGATTTCCAAACGCAGTTCTGTTTTGGCTACAGAGCAAAGAACTTCATTTTAGTAACTGGAGTTCTTATTTCATCTGTCAAGGTGGAGTTGAGTGGGGTGGATCCCATATCACTGTGCTGTCCTGTTGTATTTTGTGGTTAGTAGAAGGTTTATACAAGTTAATTCAGAGCTAGCCTCAGCTTCCTCATTTGTAAAAGGAAATTTTTTTTTAACCAGACTTTGGTTCATGTAAGCATTAGGGAAATGATCTGTTATCTTCTCTTTCTAAGCAGGAAATAGAAAATGTAGTTTTATCTCCTAAACATGTAAATTGGGACTCAAGAGGAATTGTGTGGACTGTAGGAAACAAACCCCAAACAGGATGTTAAAAAGTCCGGACGTCATCTTTGTTCTCACAGTAAGCTCCCAGCTCTGTCTCAACACAGATGCCTGGTTTAAAAGTCCTATGGAAAACTGCTGAAACTCTGCAAGTGTGAAGTGRACTTTGGCAATTCTTTTATAAAAGACAAAATTGAGACCTAGAAGGGAGAGAACATTGTTCAAAATGACCTCTCTCTCCTCCTTTTCTTCTTGCCCTCTCTTCCCTCCAAATAATGCTTTAATAAAAGCATTCACAACAAAAGCAGAACTCCAGTCAWGCAAATGAACCTAACCCTCCACTTCCACMGTACTGAGATGGAGTCACCACCATCTTAGCACCCAACACAACCCTATTGAYTACAGCCCCCACATCTATAGACTTTCCAGCATAAAAATCATTGAGTTTAGCTATGGCTTCTTCCCAGCCCAACCTCCAATTTTCCCACTAGGATTGTGCATATTGTGGTTATCACTACTTTTTAAAAGTCCTCTGTAAAAATTGGCCTACTGTGAGCTGTCTAGCATCAAAACAGGGGGCTCTGGTTTGAATTTCCAGTCTTTGGCTGTCAAGGCTGTTGCTGGTCTGCTGGTCTTTTGATCTGCCCTGTGCAGGACCTGGCAGCCCTTCTGTTGAATTTGCTGACTTATTGGACCCCCARCTGAATATGGCTTGCTGACATAAACAGAAATAGCTGGAGGGCAGTTAGCTTGTGGTCTATTTGTCACCATTTATGTACTCTGAAGACACTGCTAGTTGAGGGAAGATAGTGTAACAAAAAAAAATCCCAGGGTTATGAGCTTCTCCTCCTTCGRATTATCCATTAGCTTATGTTCAATCGGAGAAGCAGACTCTATTTCTGAAGGTATTTATCATGAAGCACATGATAGCTTCTTGCCATCTGGAAGCAATGGAGTATTATCTCTTAATATGGAAAAAAGTAGACATTAGYCTAGCATTTAGACATGAATTACAGAGAATTAATATAAACTGGTTTTCATTAAGTCATTAAGCATATTGTCTGCCTTAATGCTCTCAGCAACCTTATTACACAGATGCTGTTTTTTTTTTTTTTTTAGACAGGGGAATATGAAAGATTTTTGAAAAAAGTAGTTTCCCAAAGTCACAAAGCTAGGCTTTTCATTCAGATCCAGGCTGCTCCATCAATGGATGATGTCCAAGCAAAGGACAGGAATGGAGAGACTTCTGGGGAGCAGTGGAGTTATGGCAAGATAAGCTGTGAAGCCGGAGCCCTTGGGGACAGGGTCTGCTAGTTAGGCTTGGAAAGTGAACCTTGGTGGAAAGAAGAGTGCTCCCAAATCCACAGTTTGGCTTAAAGGTTCTTTCATCAGTCACACCAGTACCAGCTCTATGAAATCATCCCATACCAGTTTATGGATGTACAAGCAATTGGCTTTGCAGAATCCAGAAGCACACTAATTTGTAAACCTTGTTTCTATTTTTATCATTTATAATCTAGCCTGAGATATTTTTGAGTTTATAAACCTTTTCTACACTAATATTTTCTTTCCCTTTTCATTCTGTTTGAGACTAAGTCTCGYGTATGTAGCCCAGACTGGCCTTGAACTCACAGTCTTCCTTACCTCAACTTCCCATCTGCTGAGATTACAGTGTATGTGCTAACTCTGGTCTATATTCTGATTTCTACTGAGCTTACTTCATTACTCTGTGCATGGGTGCTGCACTTAGTAGGTCCCCTATTGTGGGACTTCCATTCTTATTCATTTGTCCTCTTTATGCAACACAGTTATAGCGGCATATATTTACCCAGCTCACAAATTACCARTYGATATTTTAATGTAAAACTCCTTSAATAYTAGTCATATTATTAATCATATTAATATTAATTTAATRGCTTTTATGTGTTTATATTGTTAATACTGTTGGTGTGTGTTATTCCATTACACTAGGGCAAGACTTCTCTTATTAGTTTCCCATCAGCMTTGTCRCAGGCTGTTTGTGTCAACCTTGAAACTAGGTATTAATATTTCTCAGAACTAATTGGAAGGGTAAATATTTTGTGCCACAGTAATGCTTTTAAACTGGCATTGCATTGTCTCAGAACATCACAAAGGAACATTTAAACAAATGAGTTTTTACTCCCTTCTGCAATCCTACTGTACGGAGAAGTATTTCCTTAAATTATCATGGAGGCATACAACACACTTTCTCCTTAGGATGA
>BDUI01011420.1:36229-48626 GCA_002335545.1 Apodemus speciosus
GGGGAGGATACTGTGGAAATTAACCAAAGACTTGCAACAGTAAATGGGAAGTTATTTTGTCAAAAAATTAGGGAAGGTGGCAAACCTTTAACTACCTCAGATCCAAACTTTCCCTCCACTGATAGTGAAACCATAGTCTGGAAGCCGAGGCCTGGGGTAGCAYRGACTGGTGAAAGACTTGGAGCCGTCTCAATCACTTGTCTGTATGTCCGCTCTCTGGTAGGTCCCTAGAACACCCCGAGTGGGAAGCTGTCTCTAGATGACTTGATTCTGAGCCCTTCCCCAGAGGTTTGCGTTGGAAATAACTACAGGTAATGATTAAGGCTGTTGTCCAAGGAACGGCTAAAAGACGGAGGCCAAAATACCCAGAATGAAAAGCTCAGAGGTAGAAGTACACAGGGAACTTATTCCTAAGAGCCTAGAAGGCCATACATTCCAAGAGCTCAGGAAATGCCAGTGCTCAGGCAAGGCCTGACAAGGCCCCTGATTCACCTCTGACTGACCTTGAGGCTCTTTGCAAGCAGGAAGTGGGGGCTAATGCCCTTATTGTGTGCCTGGCTGAGTGTTTCTATCCTGTCCCAACACRGAGAGAGCCCCACAGCTGGAAGATGAACTGACTCCCAGGCATCCTCAGTCCTGTAATCCACTGACCGCTGAGTTAACCAGGAAAGGATTTTATGACCATGCATGGCAAAGAACACAAATATTTCAAACGTAAGCCGGAAAAGTTACTAAAGAAACCTCAACAAATAGCAACCCCTGAAGAGGGGAAGGATCTAATGTCCAGAGCTGTCAAATTATACTCTCTAAACTGTTCAGGCTCCAACAACAATGTACAAAACATGCAAGAGCAGAGGAAGCACAGCCCTTGCACAGAGTAAAAGCAGCTACAGAAACTCACTGAGGAAGCGCAGGCCTTGGAGACACTAGTTAAAGACTTTACCAGTCACGAGCACGCTCGCTCGGAGACCTAAGAGCCAGGCATGGTGGCTCACCCATGCAATCCCAGCACTGGGAGGCAGAAGCAGGATTAGCACAAATTCCAAGCCAGGCTCTTCTCCATAACAAGCTACAGGTCCGCCTGGAGTAGGTAACRTGATCCTGCCACAAACTGGCTGCATCCTGCAGAGGAAGCCAYGTCTGATCAAGTGTGAGAGTGGTACCTCACCAACAAGTGATTCCCGAGAGAATGGCAGGAATTGCAGGACTACATAAGCCTGGGAATTGAAAGGTGTGAAAACCCAACCATGCCTTTCATTACAGGAGCTCCACAGGAGATCTGGGAAGACGGAATTAGAAGCCCATAAAAGGAATAGGTCAGTTGAGATTACCCAGTCTGGGAAAGAAAACAGGATAATGGAAACTAAACAAACACTAGAGACTTGCAGGGAACCAACCATTAAACACAAACAGTTGCGTAACTGAAGTCCCAAGGGGAAAAGAGTTGATGCAGAGTGTCTGTGTGGAGACCTCAGCTCTTGTCTTAACGGAACAGCAAACGGTTTATTCTGGAGCCATTTTGAATGCCCATGGCCCCGAAACACAGATTTAGGTCACCCCAAATTCCATGTTCCAGTGTGGGAGTAGTTTCATGGCGGTTTTATACTTTTACAGAACAAAAATAATCATGAATCGAGGTAACTTTAAAAGACATTGGTGGGGCCGGGCAGTGGTGGCGCACGCCTGTAATCCCAGCACTTGGGAGGCAGAGGCAGGCAGATTTCTGAGTTCGAGGCCAGCCTGGTCTACAGAGTGAGTTCCAAGAYAGCCAGGGCTACACAGAGAAACCCTGTCTCAAAAAACCTTTTAAAAAAAAGAAAGGAAAAGAAAAGGCATTGGTGGGCACACCAGAGAGGTAGGTACAACAAGATGGGACAACTGTGTCATACATATGTTCAAGATGGCATCTGATGGCATTGTCAAGTTCTCCATGGAAACTAGTGTCCTGCTAAGTTAAAGCTTCTAGGAGATTTTCATTAATTATCACAAGATGTTAGTTCTAAGTCAACAGCTTCTAAGCAGTTCTTATTATCATAGGGTATTAATTAGCTCAGAAACAGAGTGTGTCAAGGCGTGGCTGTTCCAGAATGCTAACGCTAGCCCAAGACAGAGTAATGAGCCTCCGCGCCTACCAAATCCCACCCTCTCCGCAGCACTGAGACTCCAGTTGGCCCATCAGTCTCTGCAGACACAGCCTACTTCCAGGAGCTTTCTTGTTCAGAGCCAGACACGGTTTCTTTTCAGGAATTTTCATTCACAAGAGAAAAAGTATGTGAAAAAAGTGACAGCTGAAACTTTCCAAAACAGATGACAAAAGGTAATATATACACCCAAGAAGCTCAACGATTCTAGGTGTGGAACACGCAAAAAGACCATCATAGTCGCTGCTACGCACTCATGCGCCAGAGTCCCATATTGGCAAGAGAAAAACCAATCATCAGAGGCAAGGGTTCCTGGTAGATAGGTCACCCTCACCAGGAACCACGCACGGCGCACGGTGGTAGGGGTGGGATGCTGAACAAAGGAACAACACCAACAATAAAAAAGCCAATGTCTCTAGAAAAGGCTGTCATTCCACAATAGCCCAAACCAGAATTTCTCGTTAGGAAAGCTACCCCAAGAGAAAGAGAAGTTTAGACTGAAAACCAAGGGACAGTCCGGCAAAGCCACATGAACAAAGAAATAGCAGCAAAGGAGGCGGGAGGCCCTGGGGGGAGGTGCAGAGAACGGGCAGGAAGAGGACTCCAATGCAGGTAGCAGCTCTGCGGGAGAGTCTGGCTAGTGTAACTGGTTGGAACAGCGAAGTCCATTGAAGGTATGAACTCCCAGGAGAGGCTCAAACATGAATCGCAGTTGCTTTCCATATGAGCAGCTGCCAATTCTCCGCCACCAGGCAAGTATGTGTGTATTCCTGGTGTAGTTTGCACACAACCTGCAAGAACTAAGTGGCCACAAAGACTCTGTGATCTGTACTCAGAGATCTAACCAAGGCTGCGATCTCAGATGTTCTGCTAGAAGAGAGCCCGTTACGATTTGAGTGTAAAATTCCTTCTAGAGGCTCTGTGTTCGAACACTTGGGTGCTRTGTCAGAGGTTGTGGAACATTTAGGGTATGCGGCCTCACCCTGAGGTGGGTCGCTAAGGGCAGGCCTTGAAGGTTATGATCTGGGGCTCTCCTGTTCGTTGGATGAGGTGCCTCCACTGCACCCTCCGACTCTAACGAAGCACTTCTGCCACGCCATTATCAACTGCTCTGCCATGCAAGCGGGAGCCAAAATAAACTCGCCTCATCTGTGTCAGGCACTTGAGTCACAGCAGCAGCAGGAATTGGCTAATCTACCCTGCTACTCCCAGGAGCTTTAAAGGAGTGAGGCCTTCTTCTCCCCGTTCCCATTCATCAYYCTCTTTCCTCTTTTGGAAGCTCAGGCATGAGCCATGAAGTTATTCGCTGGGAACCGCATCTGTGAGGAACTCTGAGGGGAATGGTATCCTAGCGGTCAGGAGCCAAGGAATACCACACGGTCACACTGCACAACAAACCTCACACAAGAGATGTATTGGGGAGAACCCAGAAGGGTGGTTGCCTCTGCTCGGGTGAGAAGCTGCGAAGAACTGATGGAGAGATAGGGTTTATATAGGGCTTCTTGAGGGTGGAGTTTTTCAGGGTGGAGATTTCCAGGGTGGGGATTGGTGGGATTTCAAGTCCCCGAAGTGAGCTCAGACTTTTTACCCTATAGACACCATGCAGACAGAGAAAGGTGCAGGCTCTGAAAAGGCCTGAGCAGACAAGTTTGTGTGTCCAACTGGTCCCTGGCCCAGAAACAGCCAATGACAAATGAGCTGGAACAGAGATCAATGGCAAAAAATGGGGAGAAGCGGATCATCAGGATCCTGGCACTGTTAGACTTGAATTCCCGATTTAACAACAACAACAAAACAAATCGCAATGCTTACCAAAACCAGGAAAGCATTGTACACTTCAGGGGGAAAGAAAATAGAAACTGTCAATTAAAAGACCTGCAGATGAACTGGCCACACAGAAACTCTACAAYGACTGCCCTGAGGTATCCAGAGAACTAAAATGAGACGAAGAGAAAGCCAGCAGCATGATGGGAAAACGAAATGGAAGGACCAGACCGAGCAGCACAATACACGTTTATTCACATGATAYATACCTGTAAGAACTCAATACAGATGAAAAAGGATTAAGCTTAACCTGGGGGTGGGCAGTTAYCCCCTCCGAGTATATGATGCACAATACTCTGCTGGTGGAGACCGGGTGCCCACGCGGGTCTTTGCAGAACTCATATGTGGTCAAGAGAAAGGTGCGATCCACAGTGCTGCCCCAGCGCCTGTCAGGACTGGGTTTTCAACTGCAGCGCCCGGCACGACAGGCTGACCCAGGGTCATGTGACCTGAGCTAAGTTGGCAACTCAAGCAGCCTTTCCAAGATCACCAGGGTAGGAAAATGCAMGACAGACCCTCGGCAACCGCGGTATCCGAGGTTGGGGAGGCGCATGGCTCGTGTAAAGTGTCTGAATTACGGAGGGACGGGTAGTGTCGCCTACCCGCGCCTCCACACCCAGAATTGCTCATTTGACAAAAAGAATTGATAGAAGTCATTGATATCTTTCCATGTTGTCCTGGATGATATTAACAGTTCCTTTTATGTCCCCCCCCCCAGCTTCTCGAGACCAGATGATTCTTATTTGGAATGGACAGCCCTTCAGAGATCCCGCCCCCCTCTGTAAAATTGTTGGCTACATCATGGTAACCCTTGAGTGTCTTGCAGACTTGTAAGAACATCTGGAAGAACATAAAGATAGTAATGAAGGCGTATGAACAAAAGCATCTTGCATGAATAGAAAGGGCAAGCGTAGGAGTCATAAGGATTTTAGATAAAAATTTCAGTTGCCTCTCTTTGAACTGTTGATCAGGGGCCCACAAGCCTTAAAGGCGCCATTGCTCTTGGTTGTATACCAGAACTAGATGATAAGACCCTGTTGCTGGAGACACCAGACTTCAACCACAGGACATGAAATAAATCTGAGACTAAACTGAACACTCCCTCCTTACTGCCTGCCTCTCACAGTGACAGGCAGTGCTCTGCAGGCGTCTGGAGTGAACCCTCACCAATGTCCTGATCAGCTGTGCTCCTGGTGTGGTCAGACACCAACAGGGCAGGTGAGAAGCGCCCGCGGGGCGGTGGGGCACGACTGACCCAACTATAACCTACTGCTTTCCCATCGGACTTAAGGTCAGTTCCGAATGGGAGACCTCACGACTTGAGCTGTAAGCCAGGGCAAAAGCCGGAAACTGGGCAGTTCCTAGGCCACAGGAGGAAGTCGTTGTTATTGCTTTGTTGGGTGGATGTGATCTGCATTCTACAGGACCATCAATACTAGAGCCGGTCAGTTCAGCAAGGTTGCAAATACAAGGTCGATATTAAAAATTCAGTTGTATTTTTGTATACCAGCAATGGACAGCATGGAAATAAACTTATAAAAACCTGTTTACATCAAAAAGAATTATATGCTTAAGAGTGAACTTAACCAAGAAGGTGCAAACTTTTATTCTTTAAAAAGAAATACTACAAACTATCATTACAAGAAATTTGAGAAGACCTAAGAAATAGACATCTCCTTTCACCCAATTATTATTAAAATGTCAATACTCCCCACAATGATCCGCAGATTAAGTGCTATTCCTGAGAAAAGTTCAGCTATTTGCTGGGCATTCCTATCATCCCATCATTTAGGAGGCTGAAGTCAAGGGTCACAAGTTCAAAGCTAGCCTGAGCTATATACAAGACCATATTTGGGGGGGGGGGAGCAGCTTTTTCTTTTTCTTCTTTCTTTCTTCCCTCCTTCCCTCCCTCCCTTCTTTCCTTTTACAGAAAATGTAAAACCTGTTGCTAACATTCGCAGTCCTTCCAGAGAGGCATGTGGATAAAACTCCGAGTGTCAGCAGAGCCAACGTCATTCTACCCACAAATGAAGCGGGGTGTCTGCAGACCCTGCTCTGTGGCCTTGAGTTCAGGGGCATCTCCTAAATCCTCAGTGTCCAGGTTCACCAGTTCAGCACAGATGATATGAGGCAGCCACACTGAGGTCTACCTCTAAGGGCGCCTGCCCCCAAGTCCCAGGGGAGGAAGCAGGGACACTCTGCAGGGAAGAGCGGAAGAACCAGTTGTTCTGCCCCTGAGACCTGTCAAGGCCCTCAAAATGCAGAGTGAGGGGCACACAGCATGCCCTCCCCAGCTCCTTGGGCTTGGCTCTGCCTAGCCCCCTGCCTGGCCCGCAGAAGCCTGGAGGCCCACGGAAGGGCACTCCCCGCCTACGGAACCACTTCCCAGCCTGGAAACTCTGAGCGGCTGCATCTGGCCTCCCCCTCTGCCTGACTCCCACCGCCCTGGCTCCAGCCGCACTGGTGTCCTACTTTCCACCCTGCACAGTGGAAATATGGGTCAGCATAATGCTCACCAGGCCTGGGGCCAGAGCCCGTGGAAGGAAAAACACCAGGCCAGCCGCCTGGCAGAGCCCCAGCCCTACAGCAGGCTCCTGCCCACACTGCAGCTCGGGCTCCAGGGCTGTGGGGAGGATGCCCCCAGCTCCTGCTTAGCCGACTGAGCTCGGGATGTAGTGCGGCTCGAGCCCATGCTATGGGCCATCTCCTAGCCCGAGGCTTTCCGTCTTACATACTTTCTGGCTGCTTGCTCCTGATACAGCCCAGGAACAGCCACGATGTGCGAATTGCACTAAGGCACTTAGTTCACATCTCTCTCCCTAGAGGCAACTGGACTGGCTGTTGGCCCCTTGAAGGCTCCTGACAGCAYAGGCCAGCAAGACCCGGTTTTCTCTAGCTCAGATACTGGAAAGGCCCACGTCTACTCTCCAGCTTTCAGCTTGGGGGGCCCTCCCCACTTTCCAGGGCCCTCTGCCCCTCAGGGCCACCCATGGGTGCCTCGTATCCAAGCTCCAGACTCGGTTCACTTCCTTCATGGAGAGGGACTGCATCCTGGTCCCAGGTTAGCCCTGAAGCAGTGCTGGAGACAGCACCTTCAACAGGGCCTTCATTTGTCCAGAATGGAAAGACAGACAGAGCTGTCTAGACAGATGCCTGAGGCAAAGGGGATAAAGCCTTGACCTGGGTCAAACCCAGGGTGTTCCCTGCAGCTGCTAAGCCTGTGCTTGGTGTAGCATCTGGCTCCCCTTCCTTCTAGGAATTCTCAAAAGCTGTTTGTTTGACATTATTTTTATTGAGAYAGGGTCGCACTGTGTAGCTTTCGCTGGCCTGGAACTCACAGAGATCATCCACCTGCCTCTTCCTCTCAGGTGTTGGGATTGSKTGTGTGYCACCGTACCTGGAAAAGGATGTTTGAAAGTGTGCAAACAAAACAGTTTACTCCTAATGATTCAGAGAAAGATCTGCTTGCCACCTAATACCACCTGACAGAACGCACGGCATGGTGCCCGGCCAGTGGCCAGCGCTGCCCCGGCTCACGGGGGCTACAGGAAGGTGCACTTC
The DNA here is from genome assembly GCA_002335545.1 of Apodemus speciosus. Taxonomy (NCBI): domain Eukaryota; kingdom Metazoa; phylum Chordata; class Mammalia; order Rodentia; family Muridae; genus Apodemus; species Apodemus speciosus. The sequence goes on from BDUI01011420.1 coordinate 43,756, forward strand.
CCTTTGCCCCCACTGTGGCTGCCGCTCCAACCCTGGTCCCTAAGAGGTCACGGCCTCTGAAAGCTGTCTCTCAGCTCCACCTACCTCCTTCCCTAGGGGTTTTTTTTTTTTTTTCTGTGAACCACTAAGTACACCCATCAGGGTATTCCGCACATGTTGTTGGGAAAGGGGCAGTTTCATTTTGTTTTGTTTTGTTTCTAAGCCCTTCCTCAAGGCACTTTCTCATAGGTCAGAGAGATGAGAAGATTTCAGCTTCTTCACATACGGCTGTGCATCCCAAGAAGGTGACTCTCTCTGGGTTTCAGCATTCCCCATCGGGGAGCACAGAGCACTATATATTTCTAACACTCCACCAGGACTTCCCACCTCTCCCATTCCATGGTGAAGGTAGCCACTGGGAAAACGTACAGAGGTTGGATGGCCATTTCCCCACCGAGAAACCCTGGGAATCCACGTAAAGATGAGGGACGGGGAGGTGACCCTGGGGAGCCTGGGCCATGGCTGAGATAAGCTAGTCCCCCTCCAGGCCTTCAGAGTGCAGGGGCATGCTCGTGCTGCAATACAGAGCGAGCTGCCACCTCAGACGTTCCTTGCAGACAGTGGCATGTCATCTAGGGATCAGGCATCCCACGCCAGCCCAGAAATGTCACCAGTAAGCACAGAGAAGGATCTCTAGCACATGTTATCCATATGCCCGATCCAGCAAAAACAGAAGCGCAGCCAGCCCAGTGGCCACAAGCCAGAGAGAGCGAGCAGAACAAGGGTCTAAGCATGGCCGCCAGTGAGCTGTGCTGACGTAAACACGGGCCCTAACAGGAGTCGCCATGACACAATGCGGGGTTGGCAGGGGCTGGGGTGCCAAGGGCGTGGTGGCAACAGAGAGACAGACAGATGGACAGACGNTTTTTTTTTTTTTTTCTGTGAACCACTAAGTACACCCATCAGGGTATTCCGCACATGTTGTTGGGAAAGGGGCAGTTTCATTTTGTTTTGTTTTGTTTCTAAGCCCTTCCTCAAGGCACTTTCTCATAGGTCAGAGAGATGAGAAGATTTCAGCTTCTTCACATACGGCTGTGCATCCCAAGAAGGTGACTCTCTCTGGGTTTCAGCATTCCCCATCGGGGAGCACAGAGCACTATATATTTCTAACACTCCACCAGGACTTCCCACCTCTCCCATTCCATGGTGAAGGTAGCCACTGGGAAAACGTACAGAGGTTGGATGGCCATTTCCCCACCGAGAAACCCTGGGAATCCACGTAAAGATGAGGGACGGGGAGGTGACCCTGGGGAGCCTGGGCCATGGCTGAGATAAGCTAGTCCCCCTCCAGGCCTTCAGAGTGCAGGGGCATGCTCGTGCTGCAATACAGAGCGAGCTGCCACCTCAGACGTTCCTTGCAGACAGTGGCATGTCATCTAGGGATCAGGCATCCCACGCCAGCCCAGAAATGTCACCAGTAAGCACAGAGAAGGATCTCTAGCACATGTTATCCATATGCCCGATCCAGCAAAAACAGAAGCGCAGCCAGCCCAGTGGCCACAAGCCAGAGAGAGCGAGCAGAACAAGGGTCTAAGCATGGCCGCCAGTGAGCTGTGCTGACGTAAACACGGGCCCTAACAGGAGTCGCCATGACACAATGCGGGGTTGGCAGGGGCTGGGGTGCCAAGGGCGTGGTGGCAACAGAGAGACAGACAGATGGACAGACGKAAAGACAGACTATATAACATGGTGGTGCTCACATCCTCACAGAGGAGATTAAGTCTACATGTGCAGGGCTAGTGAACTGAAAGTGGTTTTGATTTAAATGATCTTTTAATCCAGCAAAATTTAAAATAACTAAAGCTATCCCCAGCCTTCATCACTCGGAAATGATGTAGCGCACTTGTAGTAGCTGTTTGTTTAAAGCAGGAATTCCAGTATGGACATGTGGAGCCACTAGAAAGCCATGGGAATGGACAAGCAGAGCCCCAGCACGGGGCGTTCTGCAGTAGATACAAAGAAAGGATGCTCTGTCCATCCTAAGACAGTAAGTCGGGCTGGGCGTGGAGGTGCACACCTTTATCCCAGCACTGCAGAGACAGAGGCAGGCGGGTCACAGCAAGCTCCATCGCGGAAATCAGAGGATTATGAGGGGAAAAGAAAGCAATGGGGTAGAGAACAAGAGGCTACGTGATTCTTCCTGAAACCAATTGTCCATGCCAGAAAGCACAGTGCGGGATGACCATTGCTATTCAGTGCTAAATGTTGACATTTAGATCCACACACAATCAGGGACAAGACGGGAGTCATGAAGAGGGGAGACTCCAGAGGGGGTCACCATGTCAGAACTTGAAAACATGAAGCTTTTAGGAAGCCTGTGACACACAGGTGATCCTCAGTGGATTCAGATACCAGCGTTACTGAATGAGAAAAACACAATTAGAGAAATACAAGAAGCTGGAAAGGCGCTTAGAAGTGGTTGRCCCTGGGAAGTACGGGAGAAGCAGAGATGCTTGGCTGGCCCGGATCTGACTTGGAGCTGGTGAAAAGATGGAAAATCTGCAACTTGACTCATGAATCCGTTGTCACTTAATACAGAAACCCTGAGCGGAGAAAAACGGAAAAGCAGACAGGCATTGCTTCTAAATGAAGATGCAAAACAACCAAACTGAAAACAGTAACCTGTGCGGCATCTCACAGGAGACCTTGTCCACCAGGGCAGGCTCTGCCACCAACTCAAACCTCTTCACTGAAGATAATCCCAGAAACCTCAGAGAGACAAGACTAAGTTAAAGTTTGACCGTGTGCCCATTATTATTAACAATAAAACTGACAATGTCAACAACAAACCCTAGAGGGTTTGTCATGGTTTGCGTGTGAAATGTCCCTGACARGTGCATGTGTTAAGGGTTGGCCTGCAGCTCGTGGTCCGGAATTTTAAGAAGCTGGGTCCTGCTGGAGGAAGTGGGTCACTGGGGTTGAGCCTTGCCCAGGGCCCTCCCCGTACCCCTTCCTCTTTCCTGGCTGCCGTGAGGTGGGAGGCTCTATCCCGTCAGAGCACAGGCCCACAGTCAAGTCCAGACAAACCTGGACTTCAAGTGTGAGTCAAAATAAATCTTCGCTCCTTTTCCACTTTCTTCCAGGGTGTGTCACATGACAAAAACTCTGAGGCAGCTGTGTACCCTCCAGTGGCCAAGACAGTAGCATCTACCACTGTTGCCGATGTCCAGGGCTTTCTTAGACATTATAGCAAGTGCAGTAAGGTAAGAAAACAATGACATAAACAGAATTTTTTGTGATGATATGATTACTTTATATCAAAATTAAAACCCCAAGGCCCCAGACATAGATCATCATGTAGAAACACTTGCTACCAAGCCTGGAGACCTGAGTTTAATCCTCAGCATCCACATGGTGAAAGAGGGTAATACTTCACCCCCATTACTTAAAATATAATAAAAAGCTTTTAATTAAAAAATTGGTCAGCATTCCTTTAATCCCAGCACTTGGGTGTCAGATCTCTGAGTTCAAGTGTAGCCTGGTCGACATAGTGAGTTCCAGGCCAGCCAGAGCTATATCCTAAGATCCTGTCTCAAGAAAAATATTTAAATCAGTATCAAAATTTAATGTTTTTTAAAATGTATATTCCTTCCACCAATAAGCACTGTCTTGTATTGTTTTCTCTTGTGATAAATACCATAACCAAAAGCAACTTGGGGAAGAGAGGGTTTATTTCATCTTGGAGTTTACAGTCCATCATCAAGGAAAATTGGGAAAGAAACAGGAATCTGGGGCAGGAACTGGAGCAGAGCTGCAGAAGAATGCTTGCTCTCCACAGCTGGATCAACTTGCTTTTGTACACAACCCAGGACTACTTGCCCACCCACAGTGCGCTGGCTCCTTCCCACATCAGACACTAAGGAAGAAAATGCCACACAAACTTGGCTACAGGTCAGCATGATGGAGGCTTTCCCTCAGCTGAATTCCCTCCCAGTTTGTGACTAGCAATGAAATCTACAGCAGTGCTCCACTGACCACGTGGATGGTGTGAAGAGCATCAGAGAGCTAGGATACYGCAACAAGCTGCTCAAACAGGCCAGGCCCCAAAGGCAAGACTGACTTCTCCCCCATCATGGCTGCTCTGGTCCACAGTTGCTCAGCCTCCTTTCTCCAGACCCCAGGGTGTGGTTCTCAGGCAGGGTGATTAGCAAGCTTGTAAAATGCCTATGCGCTGCTCTTGGTGGTGGTGGTGATGATGGGCACCACAGAGAGGAAGCAGCCAGCCATGCTGTCTAAAGCAAGGTCACGGAAGTACCCGTGACCTCTGTGTTACCGTTGTGGTCAGGGCATTGCCTGACTGCTGGGGACAGCAATGTTTCCCCAAGTGAGAGGTAACCACTCTTTCAGGACAGTTAAATGTGGTCTTCCCTAGAGAAGAGAGACAAGAGGATGTAGATTCAGCATGAGAAGAACCGTAAACTCAGTGCAGGTCACACAGACCGGCAAACAAAAGAAGGTCTGGCATGTCCCTGGGAGGATGTGATGTCCTCCTGGAGAAGGAACAGTGGCTTCTGGACAAAGTGTCACCTGGGATTCCATGGATGTGCAGGTGATGGCAAGTGACAGGAAGATCAGTGAGTGYCTCTGTTCCTTTTCCCATGTTTGCGCCCTCACAGTGGCCCACGAACATGTACAGCCACTGTCCACTGTCACTGGTAACTATGTTCAAGAAGTGCCAAGTGACAGGGCTGGAGAAATGGCTCAGGGGTTAGGAAGAGTTGATGTTCTTCCAGAGGACACTGAGATCAGTTCCTAGCACCCACACGTGTGTGGCTCACCGCTTCCTGTAACTCCTGCTTTAAGAAATCCAACAATATCTTTGGTTTCCATGG